>JAPTYO010000012.1:24844089-24920527 GCA_036873135.1 Clarkia xantiana subsp. parviflora | reverse complement strand
ATGAACAAAAGTTGATTCTGAGACCGAACTTAAGTGGGATAAAGACGTCAGTATGATCATAGGTTTATAATAAATGCGATAGAAACTGACTTCATCCAATTCAGAGCTCTGAGAGTGTTGCCCTATGAATAAAAGTTGATTATGAGACCGAACTAAAAAGGTATAAAGACTTTAGTATGATCATATGTTTAGAATAAATACGATAGAAACTAATTTCATCTATTTCAGAGCTCCGAGATTGTTGCCCTATGAATAAAAGTTTATTTTGAGACCGAACTAAAAAGGGATAAAGACTTTAGTATGATCATATGTTTAGAATAAATGCGATAGCAACTGATTTCATCCAATTTAGAGCTTCGAGAGTGTTTCCCTATGAATAAAAGTGTATTTTGAGACCGAACTAAAAAGGGATAAAGACTTTAGTATGATCATATGTTTAGAATAAATGCGATAGCAACTGATTTCATCCGTTTAGAGATCCGAGAGTGTTTCCCTATGAATAAAAGTTGATTTAGAGACCGAACTTAAAAGGGTTAAAGACTTTAGTATGATCATATGTTTAGAATAAATGCAATAGCAACTGATTTCATCCAATTCAGAGCTCCGAGAGTGTTGCCCTATGAATAAAAGTTGATTCTTAGACCGAACTTAAAAGGGATAAAGACTTTAGTATGATCTTTTGAATAGAATAAATGCGATAACAACTGGTTTCATCCATTTTTGAGCTCCAAGAGTGTTTCCCTATAAATAAAAGTTGATTCTGAGACCGAACTTAAAAGGGATAAAGACTTTACTATGATCATAGGTTTAGAATAAATGCGATAGCAACTGATTTCATCCAATTCAGAGCTCCGAGAGTGTTGCCCTATGAATAAAAGTTGATTCTGAGACCGAACTAAAAAGGGATAAAGACTTTAGTATGATCATATGTTTAGAATAAATGCGATAACAACTAATTTCATTTAATTCAGAGCTCCGAGATTGTTGCCCTATGAATAAAAGTTGATTCTGAGACCGAACATAAGAGGGATAAAGACTTCAGTATGATCATAGGTTTAGAATAAATGCGATAGCAACTGATTTCATCCAATTAAGAGCTCCGAGAGTGTTACCCTATGAATAAAAGTTTATTTTGAGACCGAACTAAAAAGAGATAAAGACTTTAGTATGATCATATGTTTAGAATAAATGCGATAGCAACTGATTTCATCTAATTTAGAGCTTCGAGAGTGTTTCCCTATGAATAAAAGTGTATTTTGAGACCGAACTAAAAAGGGATAAAGACTTTATTATGATCATATGTTTAGAATAAATGCGATAGCAACTGATTTCATCCATTTAGAGATACGAGAGTGTTTCCCTATGAATAAAAGTTGATTTAGAGACCGAACTTAAAAGGGTTAAAGACTTTAGTATGATCATATGTTTAAAATAAATGCGATAGCAACTGATTTCATCCAATTCAGAGCTCCGAGAGTGTTGCCCTATGAATAAAAGTTGATTCTTTGACCGAACTTAAAAGGGATAAAGACTTTAGTATGATCTTTTGAATAGAATAAATGCGATAACAACTGGTTTCATCCATTTTTGAGCTCCAAGAGTGTTTCCCTATAAATAAAAGTTGATTCTGAGACCGAACTTAAAAGGGATAAAGACTTTAGTATGATCATATGTTTAGAATAAATGCGATAGCAACTGATTTCATCCAATTCAGAGCTCCGAGAGTGTTGCCCTATGAATAAAAGTTGATTCTGAGACCGAACTAAAAAGGTATAAAGACTTTAGTATGATCATATGTTTAGAATAAATGCGATAACAACTGATTTCATCCAATTTAGAGCTCCGAGAGTGTTTCCCTATAAATAAAAGTTTATTCAGAGACCGAATTTAAAAGGGATAAAGACTTTACTATGATCATATGTTTAGAATAAATGCAATAGCAACTGATTTCATACAATTCAGAGCTTCGATAGTGTTGCCCTGTGAATAAAAGTTGATTCTTAGAACAAACTTAAAAGTGATAAAGACCTTAGTGTTGGATCACGGTCGAAGCTCTGTTACGTCCTTGACGGAATGATTAGACTCCTAAGCTCCGCGCGGTCCTGCAAAAGGGGATGACCTGGGTGGTGACCCAGAATCCCTCTCCGATGCTTAAATGAGTACGGTGATCAATGGAGTGGTAAGCACAGTCTAAGTTCGTATTAGGATGATTCCTTTTCTGGAGTAACTTCCTCCTTTATATAGGAGGAGAAATCACCCAGAGTTACCTGAGGCCAGGCTTGGCCGTTATAACCACGATTCCGTATATCTCGCCATGATTCCGTTTATCTCGCCCTGATTCCGTATATCTCGCTCCACGCTCTGCGTATCTTACCCATACTTCCGCGTATCTCGGGCACGCCCTGCGTATTCTCGGGGGAAATTATCTACATCTTAACCGTCTTCCCACTACTCTTATCTAGTAGGCGGGTTCCTCGGTCTTATCCTCTGATCACAAGTCTCGACTCCTGTCGGGGACTCCAGAGTTGTCTCATTCTAGATCACCACCCAGGACCTTCAGTCTCTACGGGACAGGTCCAGCCTCTGCGGGGCTTTGTTATCAGGGCCTTTACTAAGGCATATCGGGGCCTACTCAGAGGCTTCTCATCGGGAGCATTCAGCTCCTACATCGGGACTATTAAAGTCGGGACCCTTCGTGTTGGGCCTCTGGGTCTTCTGGGCTCTTACTAGGCCCACTAGACCTACTTGCTGTCCGTTGGCTGTTAACGGGGCTAACGATTACATCGGAACCCATCATTTGCCCCCAAGACATGGGGGACTTCAGTTTGCTATGTCTTCTAATTCATGCTTTTTGACCTCGTTGTCGAAGGTTTCCGTTTTCGCATCCTCCGATACCACCGTCGGAGGCTTTGACCTTTGCAATTTGAGGCTTTTGTCTTTATACCTTCCAATGCCACCGTCGGAGGTTTTGATCTTCGCGTGTGATCATCACGTGTCAGAGTCTCTTTCTTATGATTGTCTTGGGCCCACCAGGCCCCACGAGCAGTTGCCAAATCCGAGGAGGCTCCTCGGTTACTGCAGCATTAAATGCCTGAGGATAGAGAAACGGTGTTTAAATCAGTGTGACTGCTGTTTTCTGAAAAGGTAACCGTGACATCACACCCGTCTCTTCCGTGCCTACAATCTCGTCGATTGAGATCGTGTCGTTTCCTCTTCAACGGCACAGATCCAGCCCATCCAGCTGTCTCCTCCGTATCGTCCCTCCAGTTCAACGGTCATGATCAAAATCGTTTCGCCTTCAACGGTCACGATTGCGTCCCTTCCGTTGTCCTTTGGCCTATAAAAGGAAAGACCTCGGTCCCATTCTTTTCTTCTGCACTTTCTTGCTCTCAGACCCTCCTGCCTTCGAAGCTCTCTCCTAGCTTCTCCTGGTGCTTCAAGTGATCAAGGCTACTTCAACTTCTCCGATCTTCCTCATCCTTTGACCACCGACCATGTCTGGTAAGGACTTCTTTTTTACATTTTCGCCACTTGATTACAGTTTATCCCTCTTTTCTCAATTCTCCTTGTCTGTAATTGTTCTAGACGAAGCTAGTTCTGAGGTTAGGGCTCCCTTTTTCTTTGAATTTGCTGTCAATGAAATATCCGAGGGTTCGTATGAAGCGGCCCTTAGGGAGGGGTGTATCACCTCGGATTGGGAGCCTCGCTTCCCTTATGAATCCCACACTGCTGGTAGAAGGAGGCACATTATCACGCCTCCTCGGGCCGGGGAGGTATTTGTTTCCGCTGGACAGATAAGTGCGGGGATTCGGTTCCCCTTCTGTGGAAACATGGTGGAGATGTGTAATTTTTACAAAACACATCCTTGTACTTTCTCCCCACACGCCATCCGCGTGTGGAATGCCTTCCAGCTCCTGTGTCATCGCCAGCAATGGACATATAGTCTTTTGCTATTCCGCACTTTTTACGGTATGAAGTGCAATAAATCTGGCGTCTGCTCCTTCTCTCCCCGACTCCCCAAGTGGACAAAGGAGCAACTCTCTCGTTTCGGCTGGGACAGCGAAACTTGGAAGTTTCACAAGGATCGGGTTCTGATCCGCGACTCGGGTTCCGACAACAGTGGCTGGAAGAAGTATTACTTCTTCATCCAGCATAGCTCCGTTCCTTGGCCCTGATGGGAGGTTATGGCGGACCCTGCCCCCAAGCTTCAAGATTACTCCGAGGATGACCTCAACACCCTCCAGATGGTTCAACTTTACCGCTGGGGGGACAACTTCATTCCCATGGATGCCAACAAGCTTCAGGAGCGGCATCTGATTGCCATCAGAGTTCGACTCCTAGATTCCGTTTCTGCGGATTTAGTCGTCTGGGTAATATTTCTAATCATCTTATTTTTACTTTTGCAGCCAAGAAGGCTTCTCTGTTGACTCATCTCGTTATGAAGCAGGGCGAGACTGATGCTGTCCAAAGCGGTTCCAGGCGGAAGCGCAAGCTGGTGAAGAAAGGGGCTTCCTCCTCCACTCCCCTAGCTGTCGCTCCTCCGACTGAGGAGCCAGTCGTGGCCAAGAAGGCCAGACGGGAGGAGATAGAACAGGCCTTTGGGGCCACCACCGTTGAGGAAGGTAAGTGCGTTCGCCATGCCATTACAAAATATATAAGGAGTTTATCCCCGTCGATCGGAAGACGTGGGTCCAAGAGATTAAATTCATCCTTATTCGTCCCGCTACCGCGGGTCCCTTGGGGGCTCCCATCCCGACGGAGGTTGTTAATCTAGCGGGAACTGCGGCCCCGCGAGAATTGCTGTTAGAGGATATTCCGGCGGAAGCTCAGTTCCGCCCAATAACTGACTTGGAGGCTTCTCCATCTACTGAAGGGCCTGAAGAGGGAGGCCTGATTCCCCGTGGCAGGTCGAGGTCTAGGAGCGCGCGGCCTACTGTTAGGGATGTGTCCAAGAGTCCTCCTCCTGTTTTCCGCACTCCATCTCCCGATCCTCCTACAGAGGTAGTTCCTGCCACCCCCGAGGCCGAGCCCATCCCCCGTCTTCCAATGGACGAGGTGTACAAGATTTACACCCCCGACCAGGCAGCCCTTCCCTGGCGTCCGATTGAATCCCTCGCTGGGTTTTCGATCCGTCGGGACAATCTTGAGGCCGACTTGGCCCTTCACTTGTTATCGGGGTCGATTCCCCCTGCTCTGAGGAAGCCTCTTTATCTCTCACGGGAGGATATCGAGGAGGAGTTCCGTTCCATGGCCGTCCGCCGGATGGAGGTAATATCCTACCGCCTTATTCTCTTCTTGACTCCTACTTTCAATCTCTGAGTTTTATCTTTTTCTCTCCCGCTCTAGGAAACTGCGGATCGGCAGCGTTGCATCGCCATCGCCTTGGCTCTGAAGAGCGCCTTGGAGGAGGCAGAGGCCAGGGCGGACCCTGAAGCTTTAGCCAAGCTTCAGATGGAGCGCGACGCGGCGGTGGCGGCCAAAAATAAGATGGCCAAGGAGAAGGCTCTCCTCGATGACAGGTCCACCAGCCTGCTCAAGAAGGTCCACGACCATGAGGCTGTCATGCGTCGAGAACGGAAGATGGCCCAAGCGGACCAGCAGCGGAATGAGGAGGAGAAGCAGCAACTTATTCGTGAGAAGAACGTTTTCGCGGATCTTCTGTCAGAGGCCAAAGCCAAATTTGAAGCGGAAAGGGCAGAGTTCTCTGCCAAATTAGCTGAGGCAAAGGCTCAGGGTATCGAGGAAGGTCGTGAGGAGGGTCGTCTTCAGGGCCATAAGGAGTATCGAGACTCTGAAGAATTCAAGCTGGCTGCTGTGGAGTTCTGCAAGTCCGAGGTGGAGGACACTTTATTCAATGCTGTCGAAGAACTCTACACAGCCTATGCGGATTCCATCGATTTCAAGAAGTCCGAGACCCTTGCCCCCTTCGCGGAGAAGTACTTCAACCTCCCCGCGGAGAGTGAAGAGACTGCTCCTGTGGACCTGACTCCGTCAATTGCGGGGCCTTCCGCCCAAGCCCTTCCGGACCTTGCTCCCTCCGACGCTGCTGAGGATCCATCTTCCCCCAAGGACCAAGTTTAGTGCTTACTTTTCAGTCCTTGTTGTCCTTCTCCTTTGTCTTTTGTAACAAACTCTGTTGGCCTTCGAGCCTTTGTATAAATAGTTTTCTCTCCATCTATCTTGACTTCGATACTTGTTTGCACTTTACTTAAAGCGGCTTTAAACTCGTTACTCAGAACGTTCCGATACACCGTTTGAGATGATTACATACGTTCTTCCGACATTCTACTCGAGACTTTGCCATTTAAGGCTCTTCATCAAAAATCGGGATTTCACCACTTAAGGCTTCTCATCCAAAATCGGGACTTCACCACTTAAGGCTTCTCGTCCAAAATCGGGACTTCACCACTTAAGGCTCCTCGTCCAAAATCGGGACTTCACCACTTAAGGCTTCTCGTCCGTGCTTTTTAAGGCCGTTTTTATACCTTTTAAGGCTTTCATTGCGTCTCCACTGGACGGCTTAATCGTACCCTTAAGGCTTTTGGCCGCATCATATAGACGACTTACGCGGACCCATTAGGGTCTTTTCATACCCGTTAAGGCTTTTGGCCGCATCATATAGACGACTTACGCGGACCCATCACGGTCTTTTCATACCCGTTAAGGCTTTTGGCCGCATCATATAGACGACTTACGCGGACCCATCAGGGTCTTTTCATACCTAGGCTTTTGGGTTGCATCATATAGACGACTTACGTGTACCCCGTAGGGCTTTTGTCCGTACCTGTTAAGGCTTTTGGCCGCGCCATATAGACGACTTACGCGTCCCCCGCGGGGCTTTCATCGTACCTCGGAAGGCTTTTGTCGCGTCACTCAGGACGTCTTATTAACAGTTAGAATAAATTCGAAAGCAATTTGATCGGAAGGCAACTTCTTTTATTCACTAATAATTCAAAGTAGGCTTACATCGGATTTTATTGATAGACAATTTGCGCCATTCGTGGCGGCTTCATATCAAACATGATACTTCTTCAAGTGTTCACCACTGAAGGAATGCTTCAACGTCTTGCCTTCGAGATCCTCTAACTTGTATGCATTGGGCACTGGCATCCCCACGATCTTGTAGGGTCCTTCCCATTTTGGTGACAGCTTGTTGATCTGATCTTGATGAACAAACTCGTTCCTCCGCCAGACAAGTTCTCCCACGAAGAATTGTCGGGACCTGACACGCCGATTATAATATCGGGCTGTTGCCAGACGCATCCGGGCCTGGACTTCATCAGCCTTCCATCTCTTCTCCTCGAGTAGGTCTAAGTCCAGACGTCTCATTTCCTCATTTGTCAGCGGCTCGTAATATTTCGCGCGGTGGGACGCCACCGCTATTTCCACGGGAGCAACTGCCTCCGTGCCATAAACCAGGCCAAACGGAGTTTCTCCTGTCGATTGCTTGGGTGTTGTTCTCACAGCCCATAGCACATTTTCAAGCTCATCCAGCCAGTGGCCCTGCAAGGCATAGACTCTCTTCTTCAAGCCATCCATCACGATCTTGTTGGCTGACTCTACCTGGCCATTGGTCTGGGCGTGGCGGACTGAAGCGGTCCGATGCTCAATATTTAATTCTTCCAAGTATTCCTTCAACTGGGCCCCATTGAATGGAGGGCCGTTGTCGCTGATCAGTACTCGCGGGACCCCGTACCGGGATATGATCTGAGTCTGAAGGAACCTGAGGATCTGCTGCCCCGTTGTTCTAGCCAATGCTTTGGCCTCTATCCACTTTGAGAAGTAGTCGATAGCCACGAGTAAGTACTTGCACTGACCTCTCGCTTGGGGAAGTGGTCCCACCAAGTCGATTCCCCATTGCGCGAAGGGCCACGCACTTCTGATGGGCATCAGGTCCGCGGCGGGAGCCACGATATTTGGGGCGTACCTCTGGCATGCATCACAGGATTGGACCATCGCGGTCGCTTCTTTGTTCATCGAGGGCCAGTAGTAGCCTAAGTTTAATGCCTTCCTCACCAGAGATCGGGCCCCCTCATGACAGGCCGCGACTCCTTCGTGTAACTCCCTCAGGATCCGATTTGTATCAGGCTCTGCTACGCATTTTAGAAAAGGCTTTACGTACCCTTTTTTGTATAACTGGTTATCCACCATTGCATAGTTGTCCGCGATCCGCCGCAACCTGACAGCTGCCACTTTGTCATCGGGGAGTACCCCAGTAGTCAGGTACGTGATCATTGGGGTCATCCAAGTAGGCTTCTCCTCTTCCTCCGACCCTGTCTCAATGGCACAGACCTCCGCTGGGTCAATGTTTGAGATAATCACCTTCTCTAGGAAGTGCACCTTCCGATTCTCCTCGGGAGCCACTCCCAGAGCGAACTTGCTCAAGGCATCTGCTTCCGCGTTTTCTTCCATTGGGATCGCCTCGATATCAAAACTTTTGAAGCTTCCCTTCAAAGTTTGCACTTCGTGCAAATATTTCTTCATTGTCGGGTTCTTAGCTTCATAGTTCCCCTGGACTTGATTTACCACCAGGCTAGCATCGCACTTCACCTTTAAATGGTCGACCCCCGTACCCTTTGCAATCTTGAGGCCTGTGATGAGAGCCTCATACTCCGCTTCATTGTTGGTGGCTTTGAATGTCAACGCCAAGGCATATCGCAGGGGCTCGCCTCCACCGGGCGGTATCAACACGAATCCTGCCCCCGAGCCTTCTACATTCGATGAACCATCAGTGTACATCTCCCAAGTATTCCCCGCATTTGGTTGTTCTGGCTGTTGTTCTGTTGTCGGAACTTCCTCCATGGTTGCCCCCTCTGCGGGACCCGTTACTTCCAGATCGGGTGCCGTAGACTCAGCTATAAAATCTGCCAATGCCTGGCCCTTAATAGCGGTTCTCGGAGCGAAATGAATGCGGAACTCCGTCAGCTCGATGGCCCATTTTACCAATCTCCCCGACGCCTCCGGTCGGTTCAAAAAGTGTTTCAAGGGCTGATTAGTCAGTACCGTGACTTCATGGGCATGGAAGTAAGGTCGCAATTTTTGAGCGGCAATAATCAACGCGAAGAGATACTTCTCAATGGCGGGATAATTTATTTCAGACTTGGCAAATGCCTTGCTTACATAATAGATAGGCACTTGATTGCCCTTGACAATCTTAATCAAAACAGAACTAACAGCCACAGCAGAAACAGCCAAATAGAGATAGAGCGGCTCGCCTGGAACTGGTTTCGCCAACGGCGGAAGGGTGCGGAGGTGCTGCTTCAGTGCCTGGAACGCCTCCTCACACTTGTCGGTCCACTCGAACTTCTTGTTGGCCCTCAGCACATCAAAGAACGGCATAGCTCGATCGCTCGCCTTGGATAGAAAGCGATTCATCGCGGCCAACCGGCCATTCAGCACCTGGACCTCCCGATGATTCTTCGGGGACTGCATCTCCTCGATTGCTCGCAGCTTCTCGGGGTTCACCTCGATTCCTCTCTAGCTCACCATGAACCCTAGGAACTTCCCCGAGTTCACCCCAAAAGCACATTTGTCGGGGTTCAGTCGGACCTGATGGAACTTCATCCGCTCAAATGCCGCTGCCAAATTCTGGACATGGTCTCCTGCCTGTCGGGACTTCACCAGCATGTCGTCCACATATGCCTCCATGGTTTTCCCCAGCATGTCCCCGAACAACTTGTTCACCATCCGCTGGTAAGTCGCTCCGGCATTGATCAATCCGAAGGGCATTACGTCGTAATGGTAGACGTCACTGTCAGCGTAAAAAGCTGTGTGGGGGGCATCCTCCTTCGCCATCTTGATCTGGTTGTACCCGGAATAGGCATCCATGAAGCTCAGCAGCTCATGTCCCGATGTGGCATCCACCAGCTGGTCAATCCTCGGAAGCGGGTAGCAGTCCTTCGGGCAGGCTTTGTTCAAGTCACGAAAGTCGACACACATCCGCCACTTTCCGTTACTTTTTCGCACCAGCACTGGGTTAGCCACCCAAGTCTGGAATCGGAGCTCCTTGATGAATCCAGCATCGAGTAGCCTGCCCACCTCCTGCTGGATCGCGATCCTCTTGTCCGCACCCATCGGACGCCTTCTCTGCGCGATAGGCTTGATCGCGGGGTCTATCTTCAGTTCGTGCACTATCACGTCGGGGCTGATTCCTGGCATATCACTCGGGGACCAGGCAAACAGCTCCTTAAACTCCTTCAAGAGCTCGATCAACTCTCGGGCTCTTTCATCCGACAAAGCAGAGCCGATTTTCACTCTCCTTTGAGGCCCGTCGATCTCTACTTCCTTCAAATCCTCCATGGGTGCGGGGCGCCCGTACTCCTCTCGAGGATCAGTATCTGTCTGAAGGACGGTCATGGTCTCCCTCCTTCTTCGTCGGGTGGCATTAACATAGCATTTCCGCGACGCCACCTGGTCACCCTTGACCTCTCCAACTCCGTTATCAGTCGGGAACTTCATCTTCTGGTGGACTGTCGAGGCGACTGCCATAAGAGGGTTGATAGTGGTCCTCCCGATGATCGCGTTATATGCCCCCGCAGACTCCACCACGACGAAATCCACGTTTCGCCTCTCCATCTTCCAGCCACTACCAAACTCTACTGGTAAGATAATCATTCCCAACGGGTAGGAGGTGGAGCCAGAGAATCCCACCATCGGGAAGTCCACCTGCGTCAGATCCTTCTTCGTCTTTCCCATGGCTTCCAGAGCATCCATGAAAAGAATATCGGAGGAGCTCCCTCCATCTATCAGGATCCGCTTCATCTCGAATCCATCCACATCCAGAGTCACGACCAGGGCGTCGTCGTGAGGGCTCTCCACGCCAACTAGATCCTTCGCTGAAAAAGAAATCTCCATCTCCTCCTTCAGGGTCCACGACCGGGACCTTTTCCCCAACACCACCGCGGCAGATATGCGCGAGGCATAGTTCTCTCTGGAAGCGGAGGTATCACCTCCCGCTGCCATTCCTCCATGGATGACGTTGATAGTTCCCCGCCTCTCCTTGCGGGCACCTGATCCTGAAGCTTCATGTTCAACCTTCTTTTTCTTCGGAGATCGGTCACGGGACTTGGAACGGGATCGGGACCGACTTCTGGAACGGGATCGGCACCGTCCCTTCCCGACGAACTCTTTCAGCTTCCCCTTCTGGATCAGCTTCTCAATCTCCTTCTTCAGCTCCCGACAGTTTTCGGTATCGTGACCATTAGCCCGATGGTAGCGGCAGTAACGATCCGGGCGACCTCCTAGAAATTCGCCTTCTTTCCTCGGAGGGTATCGGACGAGACCCTGTCGGTCCATCACAGCTAGCACGGAGGTCATCGAGCTGTTGATGGGAGTAACCCGACCTTCACGATTATCCTTCTTCGGAGGACGTCTGTCTTCCCTCTTTTCGGGACGACCACGGTTCCTACTTCCCTCCGCTTTGTCGTTCCCCTTGCGATCATCCGCCAGTTTGGAGGATGGTTTTCCTCTCCCCGACCTCGGGGGATCAAGTTCTCCAGCAGCAATCTTCGACTCCTGGACGTCGATTTGCTGTTTCACCCTTGCCTGCAGGGCTTCCATACTCCATATAGCCTTCGCAGCTACACTGTGCATCAGGTCGGAGCCATACGGAGCACTCAGGTTCCGTAGGAAAATGCGGATCATCTCTCCCTCCGAGATTTCCTCATCAATCTCCGCAGCGCTGGCAGTGAACCGTTGGTAATAGTACGCCAACGATTCGTCAGGTCTCTGTACCACCTGGGTTAGGGTCCTCACGCTTTTCAGGAGGCGTCTCCGACCTTGGTACTGTTTGATAAAACGGTCGTGCATATCAGCCCAGCACGTGATACTCCCTGGCGGAAGGCTGAAGAACCAAGTCATGGCCCTTTCTCCCAGAGTTATCGGGAACAACGAGCATACGAGATCTTCATTTGAGGTTCTCCCCATGCAAGCCTGAACATGTCTTTGTACGTGGCGAACTGGGTCTCCTTCCCCATCGTACTCCTTGATTGTCGGGATGCCTATCCCAGGCGGAGCGACAGTGTCGATCAGTCGTGGCACGAAAGGATGGCTGGACCGATCCCTCAGCTCCGACGTCATCTGTTTTTGGTCACCCATGTAAATGCTAACAATTTTCACTACCTGGTCAGCGGTGAGGGGACCATTCAGGGGGATGGTCCTATTCTGCACTGGCCCTGGGCCGTCAACCACGAACTTCTCTGACTGCATAGGTTCTTTACCCTTTTCCCGGGACGGAACCTCCTGCACCTCCTGTTCTTCTGGGGCCACCCTTGGTGGGGGTGGCGGCAATTCCTCTTGCGGAGGCAACTCCCCCGCTCTCCTGGTAGCCTCTCTCTTGTCCAGCAAGGCTTCCATGGCAGCCAGGAACATTGGCATGGCCTCCGCTACTGCCTTGGCCAACTCCGAGTTCGAAGACGACCCTTCTTCCCTTCGCGGGACATCTCCAGCTCCAGGGCCCACCGGGTTTGGTGGGGCGTCATCCTCCCCCCTACGAGGGACCTCTTGCCTGTTCCTTCCAGCGTCTCGGACTGAGACCTCATCACCGTGTCCCCCTGTCTGAGAAAGGGCAGGATTCTCACCTTGTTCAGCGACATGTTCCGGCAACGGGGAATTCACAGTTCCTGTGGGACGAGAACTGCCGGCCGGAACTTGCTTCTTCTTGCCACCACCAGCCATTGATCTGGTAGAAACTATCTTGACTTTTCGTAAGATTCCCACAGACGGCGCCAATGTTGGATCACGGTCGAAGCTCTGTTACGTCCTTGACGGAATGATTGGACTCCTAAGCTCCGCGCGGTCCTGCAAAAGGGGATGACCTGGGTGGTGACCCAGAATCCCTCTCCAATGCTTAAATGAGTACGGTGATCAATGGAGTGGTAAGCACAGTCTAAGTTCGTATTAGGATGATTCCTTTTCTGGAGTAACTTCCTCCTTTATATAGGAGGAGAAATCACCCAGAGTTACCTGAGGCCAGGCTTGGCCGTTATAACCACGATTCCGTATATCTCGCCATGATTCCGTTTATCTCGCCCTGATTCCGTATATCTCGCTCCACGCTCTGCGTATCTTACCCATACTTCCGCGTATCTCGGGCACGCCCTGCGTATTCTCGGGGGAAATTATCTACATCTTAACCGTCTTCCCACTACTCTTATCTAGTAGGCGGGTTCCTCGGTCTTATCCTCTGATCACAAGTCTCGACTCCTGTCGGGGACTCCAGAGTTGTCTCATTCTAGATCACCACCCAGGACCTTCAGTCTCTACGGGACAGGTCCAGCCTCTGCGGGGCTTTGTTATCGGGGCCTTTACTAAGGCATATCGGGGCCTACTCAGAGGCTTCTCATCGGGAGCATTCAGCTCCTACATCGGGACTATTAAAGTCGGGACCCTTCGTGTTGGGCCTCTGGGCCTTCTGGGCTCTTACTAGGCCCACTAGACCTACTTGCTGTCCGTTGGCTGTTAACGGGGCTAACGATTACATCGGAACCCATCACTTAGTATGATCATATGTTTAGAATAAACGCGAATAGCAACTAATTTCATCCAATTAAGAGCTCCGAGAGTTTTTCCCTATGAATAAAAGTTGATTCTGAGACCGAACTAAAAAGGGATAAAGACTTTAGCATGATCATATGTTTAGAATAAATGCGATAGAAACTGATTTCATCCAATTAAGAGCTCCGAGATTTTTTCCCTATGAATAAAAGTTAATTCTGAGACCGAACTTAATAGGGATAAAGACTTTAGTATGATTATATGTTTTGAATAAATGCGAAAGCAACTGATTTCATTCAATTCAGAGCTCCGAGAGTGTTGCCCTATGAATAAAAGTTGATTCTGAGACCGAACTTAAGAGGGATAAAGACTTCAATATGTTCATAGGTTTAGAATAAATGCGATAGCAGCTGATTTCATCCAATTCAGAGCTCCGAGAGTGTTGCCCTATGAATAAAAGTTTATTATGAGACCGAACTGAAAAGGTATAAAGACTTTAGTATGATCATATGTTTAGAATAAATACGATAGCAACTAATTTCATCTATTTCAGAGCTCCGAGATTGTTGCCCTATGAATAAAAGTTGATTCTGAGACCGAACTTAAGTGGGATAAAGACTTCAGTATGATCATAGGTTTAGAATAAATGTGATAGCAACTGATTTCATCCAATTCAGAGCTCCGAGAGTGTTGCCCTATGAATAAAAGTTTATTCTGAGATCGAACTAAAAAGGTATAAAGAATTTAGTATGATCATATGTTTAGAATAAATACGATAGCAACTAATTTCATCTATTTCAGAGCTCCGAGATTGTTGCCCTATGAATAAAAGTTGATTCTGAGACCGAACTTAAGATAGATAAAGACTTCAGTATGATCATAGGTTTAGAATAAATGCGATAGCAACTGATTTCATCCAATTCAGAGCTCCGAGAGTGTTGCCCTATGAATAAGCTCATTTGCACATGATGAAGCCATCTATGCTGTAATTCGTTACTAACACATTGATAATCATGCATAACCAGGGAGATAATAAAATTTTGAGAAAGAATTGCATACCTCGGATATCTATTAAGATGGAATACGACAAATAATGATTCCGCAGCCATCTAAACCAACGGATCGCCAGTAAACAGATGGAAGGGGATTCATGAAAGAGTTCACATTACTGTCGTCTTCAATCCAATAGACCAGTCTCTTGAAAATGGTTTTATTCGCAAATTACCGGAACGGGAACTTTGAAATAAGCATACCCGATCTTGGCTTACCCAAGACCCTTTTGTATTTAAAAATTGTTCCGATGAACTTACGCATGCCTATATATTTCTACTTCACTAGTAAATTATCATAGCAAGGCAAAAATTCATCAAACAAACCATACATCGTGCATACGCGTCATGCGTCTAATATTCCGAGGAACTCATGCTAGAATATATAATTCTACCTTCCAAGTAAACTATCACATGCAGCTACATCCTCAACATTCAGCATACGTGTTATACATGAGCACTTCCACATCAATCATGCATATTTGGCGACTGACTTTTGTTTTTTTTAAAAAACATTCAAAATATTAGGGGCTGACTTGCAATTCATGCTTACTATTAATCATGCGTGTTTATAGACATGAATCCTAGGCAATACAACCATCACAACATGTATGTCCTAATGCGCAAACCATATATTTAACCAGGGCTCCACCTCAAACATCCAGCTAGCTTGACATTGTCAAGACAACAGTTCTAACAAATATATGACAAAAAGTAAACAATTGCAATTCAACCCTCAAATTGATCCAATCCCTAAATCATGCATTTCCGATATCCATACCCATAATCGAAACTAAGCAATAAGGTTTAATAAAAAACTTGAATGTTTTAAACCTTCGAGCACTTTGTAGAATAATTAAAGTTAAAAAGCATTTGGATTTCAAAGCTTGACCATCCTGTTTTATTAATTGACTTGAATTCGATTTTGAAAATCCGGTTCGGTTCAGTTAATTTCAGTCCGGTTCGGTCTAGAAAACCGATTCAGTTCAGTCTAGAAAATCCGGTTCGGTTCGGTCCAAACCGGTCCAATAAAGTAGGGTTCGCTTCCATCACTCAAAACCGGTTCGGTTAGGTTCACTTAGTTGCCCCGATTCGACCCAACCCGGCTAGGTCGAACCGATTAAGAATATCTGGTTTGGTTTTATTCCTATCCGGTTTAGCAAATTAGACTTGCCCATTAATCACACAAGGGTTTGGCCGAAATAATCTTGTGGGCTAAAATATAGTTTTAAAGTCCACCAAAAACTTAACTTAGCCTCCAAGAATTATTAACTATACAAAATAATTTCCAATATTGCAAATATACACATATATTTCGGCACACATCCATATACATATATATATATATATAGTTATTGTCAATATCTTTAATAAGAAAACAAATATTTGATAATATATTTTCTTAATATTTTAGGTAACTAAATCTATCTATAATATCTTTAATCCCTATAATTTAGCTAGATATATTAATAGTTATATATTTAATGTGAACATATCCATATATTTCCAATTAAAGATATATTGTTTCCTTTAATAAAATTAAAATATGGTAAAAATAATCTTAAAAAATTCGGCCGAAATTTTTAACTTGGTGCCTAAGAATACAAAATTTTACCTTGTAAATTTCATTAGGGTTCGGCCGAAAAACACCAAATCGGAAACATCTGGTCAAATATCAAGAACAAATTTTAATAAGATCTACAATCCAATGTTTGATTTTAATTAAAAAATCCACTTATTCTTGAAGATCATGAACATCAAATTTTACTAAGAACATCATGAAAATTTCGGCCCTAACAATTGTAAAAAATCGGAAATTTTAAATTTTCACTCTTTAAAATTTTGGTTGTCACCTTTAAAAATCAAGAACACCAATTTATCAAAATCAAGAACTTCTAACACAGGCTCCGATACCACTGTTGGATTACGGGGTTGACTACTATGGAAACATAAGTATGGCACGTGCTTGTAATCAGAATTATACAGCGGAAGATGTGCACATACCTTAAACCCTTTCCGTAGTCCCAAGGATCCTGCTGAGGGAGTTCACTATCCACCAGACGGAACCCGTAGAAGTTCTTGTTAAGGAAGTCCTACGCGGTATTAGCTCCACAGAAAAGCCTCTGATCCATTCTTGGCAGGGACGGATCTCCGGAGTGATTTGCTCCAAGCAAATTGGCACACCCTTGGTGTAGCAATAGGTTATGCCGAAACGATGTTATAGGGGGAGGGTTTTCTCTCAAATCACCACTTAGAAGGAATTGTGAATTACCCTTAAGAAAACCCTAACACCCCTTATTTATAAAAGGAACAAAGTGGACAAAATTCCACTTTGCCCCTACACTAATGTTTCGGCCGACCATGTATAATGGAGGCCTAATATTTGGGCCTCTCATATCAATTAGGATTTAGGTCAAGCCCAGTTACCCTAATATGACATTTACCCAATTTCTTAGGTAACGTATACATATTAATGGGCTCCTAATTACGACGTTCAATCTCCATATGCTAACACTTGGGACTACGACAAAGGAGAAAGTGGTATGTGTCCCTATTCCACTGCTTAATTAGTTACCTGGCATGTACATGTGTTTCTTGTCCGTAGTAACTATACCCATAATATCTTACAGTGGTATCAGAGCCTGTGTTAGGGAGTTCAGGATTTTGATAAAATTGGTGTTCTAGAAATTTTGGTAAACTTTTCATGAAATTGAGTGTTTTTCGGTAAAACTGGTGTTCATGATTTTCAAGAATAACATGATATTTATCAATATTAAACATTGAATTACCAATCTTAGTAAAATTTGATCTTGAAATTTGACCAATAGACCTAATTTGATGGTTCGGCCGAACCACTATAGGTTTACAAAGTGAAAATTTTAAATTTCTTAGGCCCCAAGTAACCTATGTTGGCCGAAATAATGCTGGAATTTTTAGGGTAAAATTCAGCAAAATTGCTAAATGAATTAGGCCATAATTAGGGATAGATTCACATGATAATTGTGATAATATCCATCAATATATTTTAGCACAATATTTAGAATATTGATAGATTTAATTACCATAAAGATTGATAAAATATATTGGTTATAGATTTATATCTCTAAATATAGAATCTTGACAATAAATATATATATATATATATATATATATATATATATATATATATATATATATATATATATCTTGGGGTCGTAATTTATTCTATATATATATTGTGCAAATATTGGAAATTATATCTATAATTATTCTTACTTGGTGGCTAAGTATTTTAGTGGATTTTAAAACCCTATTGGGTCATGGGCCAGTCCAATTTTGCACATACGGGTTGTGTCGACTTACCCGGAGGACCATAGGAACCCGAACCGGGTCAACTGACCGGGGCAGGTTCCACGGGTCCAACCTGAGTAGGTCAACCAATCCGGGTTTTCTCAGTCGGTCCGACCCATCCAGGTCAGGTCAGACCAGGTAACTAATGGGTCGAACCAAACCGACCCAGTTTGTGTGTGAAAACCGAACCTATTTTTGCCGAACCGGACCTGTCAGACCGAATTGATGGAACCAGACTGTTTTGGTCGGACCGAACCGAGTCAACTAAAAATAGGATGGTCAAATTTTAAATTCCAAATGTTTTCAAACTTTAAATTTACCTACACAGTGCAAATTGGTTTGAAATTTTCATGTTATTGTCAAACCTGATGCCTTGTTTCGATTATGGGGATGGATCTCGGATATGCATGATTTTGGGACTGAGTCATTTAGTGAGCTGAATTGTAATTTCTATTTTAATTGGTATTATCGCATGATTAGAATTGCGTCTTGACGATGTCAAGCTAGCTGGATATTGCATGTCGTGGGCAGAGCCCTGGATTTCAATTAACGAGTTGCGCACTAGGATAGACATGCTGTGATGGTTGTAATTGCCTACAATCCATGTCAATAAGTTTGCATGATTAATTGATAGCATGAATTGCAAGTCAGTCCCAAATGTTTAAAATTGGAAATCAGTCGCCAAATATGCATGTTTATTATGGAGTGATCTGTTAGCATTTGGAGAATGGGTCGCCCTAATTGGGAGCCTGTTAACATAAACTAGTTACCTAAGTAAGTTGTTAAAGTCACATTAGGGATTTTGGGCTAGGCCTAAAATCCCAATTGACATGGGAGGCCCAAAATTGGGCCTCCTCTAGAGTTAGGTCGGCCGAACCTAATGAGAGGGCAAAGTGGACTTTTGTCCACTTTGCTCCTCTTATAAATATGGAGGTGTTAGGGATTTATTATAAGTTATTGTTCTCCTCATTTGTGGTGAAATTAAACGAAATCCCTCCTCCCTATATTAGTATAGTTCGGCCGAACCACATCCTACACCTAGGAGGTGTCAAATTGTGTCAAGCAATTTACTCTGGAGATCCATCCCGCGAAGAATCGACTGAGGCTTTGTTGTGAGGCATAATCCGCGTAGGGTTTCTCTAACAGGAACCTCTACGGGAACCGTCAGGCGGATCGAGAACTCCTCTTCAAGCGATCTAAGGTACACAGAAGCAAAGTAGGTATGTGCACTATCTTCCGCTGCGTACTAGTTACCTAGCACAGATCTTGTTATAGTTTCTGTAGTATCTACCCCTATAATCCTACAGTGGTATCAGAGCCTTTGTTAGGGAATTCATGATTTTGATAAAATTGGTGTTCTTGGAGTTCTTGGTGTTGGCCGAAAGTTTTAAAGAGATGGAATTTTAAAATTTTCGATTTTTACAATCACGATTGCCGAAATTTTTCATGATGTTCATTATGAAGTTTAATGTTCATGATCTTCAGGAAAAACAAGACTTTTATCAAAATTAAACATTGGATTCTTGATTATGACAATATTTGATCTTGAAATTTGAATACAAACCCTAATATTTGTGTTTTGGCCGAACCTCCTTTAGGTGTTCAAGGTGATTTTTTTTTTAATATCTTAGTCCACAAGTAACCCTAAAGTGACCGAATTTTTGAAATTTTTTTTTAATATAAAATATTCGGCCGAAATTTTCCTAGGGATTATGCCAAAATTAGGGTTAGGTTCACAAGAAAATTGTGGATAGTAACTATCAATATAACTAGGGCAATATTAGGGATGTAGATATTATTGATAAATTTAGTTGCCTAAAAGATTGAGAAAATATATTGTTGATAGATTAAATATCCCTAATATTGAATATTGACAATAATATATATATATAGTGTAGCCAAATATATATATATATATATATATATATGTATGTATATATATTGTTGATTGATTATATATCTCTAAATATAGAATCTTGACAATAAATATATATATATATATATATATATTTGTGCCGAATTATATATATATATATATATATATATATATATATATATATATATATATATATATATATATATATATATATATATATATATATATGTCTAGAAAATTGGAAATTATTTTATGATTAATTGTTACTTGGTGGCTAAGTTAACTTTTTATTGGACTTTAAAACCCTATTTAGCGCACAAGTAAGCAATTTCGGATTAACCCTAAGGGTAATGGGCCGATCCAATATTTACAGATTTGGGTTGGGCCAACCGAACCCATAAGACCAAGGGAACCCGATCGGACCGAACCGAACCGGGTCGAGTTCACGGGTCCTAAACCGGTGCGAGTTAACCAATCCGGGTTTTCTCAATCGGTCCAATCCATTCGGGTAGGGTCGGATCAGGTACAACAATAATGGGTCGAACCGAATCAAATTCGTATTTTAAAACTGAACCGGTCCGGCCGAACCATTTCAAACCGGACCGAGCCGAACCGGATTGAACCGAACCGGTGTTGACTGAACCGGACCCTTAAAACCGAACCGAACCTTGTCAATTTAAAATAGGATGGTCAAAATTTTTAAAATCCAAATGTTTTCAAACTTTAAAATTACCTACACAGAGCTTATAGGTTTAAACCTGATGGCTAGTTTCGATTATAGGATGGATCTCAAAAATGCATGTTTTGGGACTGATTCATTTGGTGGGTTGAATTGCAGTTGCTATTTAATTGATATTATTGCATGATTGCAAATGTCGTCTTGACTATGTCAAGCTAGCTGGATATTACATGTTGTGGGCTGAGCCCTGTATTTCAATTAGTGAGCTGCGCACTAGGAGAGACATCCTCTGATGGTTGAAGATGCCTAGGATTCATATCTAGAAGTACGAATATTTGTGATTGCATGAGTTGCAAATCAGCCCCAAATGTTTTAAAATGTTTTTAAAACCGAAAATCAGTCGCCAAATATGCATGTTTGTTATGGTGTGATCACGGATGATGTGCATGCATTAATGTTGAGAATGTATTAGCATATGATAATTTACTTAAGCAGTAGAATTATATATGCAAGCATGAGTTCCTCGGAACATTAGACATATGACACGTATGCATGATGAATGGTTTGTTTCGTGGATGTGACATTCTCATGATGATTTACTTGTGTAGTAGAATTGTGTGTGGAAACTATAAATCCTCGATTTTTTTTTTCAAAAGGGCCTTGGTAAAGCCAAGAACTGGTGTTTTAAAACCTCCCGTTCCGGTAAAAGCGATTAAACCCGTTTTAAAAGATTCTATTGGAAAGAAGACTACGTTAATGTGAACTCTTTCACGACCCCCCTTCCCTTGGTTTACTGGCGGTCGGTTGGGTTAGATGTCTGAGAAATCATTATTAGTCACCTTCTGTCTCATAGATATCCGATGTACGCAATTCATTTTCCAAAATGTTACCGTCTCCTTGCTTATGCATGATTATCAATGTGTTCGATTGAATTGGCTAAATGAGTGAGATTCGACCTTCCTCGCAATCTTTATAGTGTGTAATATAATGGCTGAGTATGTGTTACACAACGGATGAATGAGGTAGTCCGTATGAATTTGATGATAGCGGATGAATGTGGTAGTCTGTTTCCCAATAATGGGACTTGAACCATGGAAAAAAGGGTTCTTTGATGATCTGAAATCAATTATGGTGATATGTTCAACCTTGGACAAATAGGTCGAGGAAGACTTCAATTGCGACCACACAACGTTACAGTTTTTAGTGTCCCCTATGCATCCGCATCGGTGGAAGCTAGAAATGTTTTGGTTGTGATTGATGGTGTCCTTTCCATGGATGCTGGTGTAAAAACCTCTCGAGATCTTTGAATAAAAGGTCAACATGGAGAAGAGGTATCCCCTTTAATGGTTTGCTGACGTTGATGAGGCTCACTTACCACGAGTCTATTCAAATATAGTTACCTGGGCGAAAGCGGAACCAACTTCACAAATCACCATAGGACATCGAGGGATTCAACCTTGATTTCCGCATATCGTGGAGAGAACATGACCCTAGAGTTCACAAACGAATATCCGGTGAATCAAATGTCAACATGGAGAAGAGGTATCCCCTTTAATGGTTGGCTGACGTTGATGAGGCTCACTTACCACGAGTCTATTCAAGTACATTTTCCTGGGCGAAAGCGGAACCAACTTCACAAATCACCATAGGACATCGAGGGATTCAACCTTGATTTCCGCATATCGTGGAGAGAACATGACCCTAGAGGCCACAAAAGAATATCCGGTGAATCAAACACTGTAATTAAAGTGTTTCAATTACGCCTCATTTTTCATCTATATAAAGCTGTAAAAACGCTTTATTTAGACGCCTATCATCCGATGTGATTCACTCGTGAATTTGTTCATACGCGGTGTTCAACATGACTCAAAGTTCTCGACTATCTATGCGATAAGCATAGATCGAACACAAGATCCTTAGATTAACATCCTCATCATTGTCGTTTAATTTTTTACCGTTCATTTGAATTGATGATTTTGGTTATTTGAGATTCGGAATTATTGAACAAAGTAAGTGTTACTCGATTTGACGTGCAATTTACTTATCAATCTATCGACCCGGTTAAAGGTAACGATCGGAAAAGAAAATCCTAACCTATGGGTTAGAAACCAAAATTTCGGCCAGGACAAAGGGTCGAACAAAACGAAACGTTAAACATACTCCATCATTAGTGTCGGGTCGACCGAGCTGAATATACCCATCAATTGTGTAGTTAGAATGAGAACTGATTCAATATTCCTTATTTGTTAGTACTCCTTGAAATATTTAAAATGTAATGATGAAAATGTTTAAAACCGATTAAATTGAATTTTGGAAACGAAACGATTTCACCACGGGTAAAACCTGGTGAGTTGCGCACGAAAAGTGAAAGGTTCCCCGAAAGATGGAACGCATCGATTCGAAATACAAATTCAATATTAAGTGTATTCTTGATTTAATGCCTGTTATAAAAAATTTCATTTGCATTTAACCTATTATGGGTTTTACTCATTGATTTCTCATAAATCGAGAAGAAGTATGCTTTAAAAGCTACCATGATCTCGTAAGAAATCAAATATTGCACAAGGTGAAAACAGAATGCATAATTCAAAGGTAGACAAAACCTTTGAAAATGAGTATGCAATGAAAAGGAACTTTAGTTAGACGATGTTTCCCACTATACGCCTCTAACGATAAGATTGGCGCAAGCATTATCAATGCTCATGCACTTCTAGGACATAGTTTGAAACATGATTTGTTTAACTCAACTTATGATCTCCTTAAAGGATGATATGATGTTGACTTCCACTCATGTAGACCGTTGTTCCCATAAAATCGGTTGACACAACACCATGAGAGATACAAAACGTTATGGTAGTAAAAAAACATTATATCGATAAGAGTACTGGAGAGTATCTCTACAGCATACATGATTGTAATAGCTCGGATATTGGTGGTGTGGTTGAACATGTGACGTTACGTTACTTGAGGCTGAATTTCCATTGCTTTATAAACATCAACGAACAAATTCTTCATTGAACTAGAGTAGGATGATGATAATCAGGTCCCACTACTTTGAGTGGGAGATTTGAGGCAACAACACAAGTGAACGATATTGATAAATGAAGATGGATACATTTTCATAATAAATCCAGTGGGAGGAGTCAATCCAACCACCCAGACCACTGTTGTTGCAGGTGCGAATCAAGTCGAACCTGATAAATCATGTTCCTGAACCGTTGGATGAAAATCCTGTGATGCCGCAACTCCCTACTGGCAACAGTGGGAATAGTACAACCAACTTGGTTCCTGGTCCTAGTAACCGTGGAATTAATCTCGGAAGTTCAATTCCGAGACCAAGAGGTCGTCCTAAAAAAGTTGTTGGTGAAGTATCTAGTAGTGCTCTTGTTCCTAGTGGGAGTAATGCCCCAATAACGAGCATCATTCTGAGTTGGAGCGTTGTTCAAGTTCAAGTTGGGATTAACCGAGTCTAGACGTAGTCAAAGGCATTGAACTTCTCCCTAGAAGTATCCCATCGAAAGAGGCGAGTTATTCACTATGACTTCGGTTGATGAACCGGTAACAGTTAAACAAGCTATGGGTGGACCTCAAGCGAAAGAATGGAGGAAAGCAATAGAGGATGAGATCGCCTCTATGAAAGCTAATTCAATTTGGTCTTTGGTTGATTTTCCCGCTAACCGCAAAGCCGCCAAGTGGGTTCTGAAATTGAAACTCACTGCTGATAAAGCCGTCGAGCGATACAAAGCTCGACTTGTTGCAAAAGTATATACCCAACTTCACGGAGTGGACTTTGATGAGACATACTCACCGACTGTGCGTTACACCACAGTCTGGGCCATTTTGGCCTTGGTTGCAAGCATCGATCTAGAGCTGCATCAAATGGATGTTAAGACAGCATTCCTCCACGGAAACCTAGAGGAACAGATCTATATGGAGTAACCGGAGAGTTTCATTACTCCTGGTAACGAAGGTAAAGTTTTTAAACTCCAAATCTACGGGTCTTAAACAATCGTCCTGGCAATGGTACAGCAAATTCCACGAGAAAATTGTAGGAAACGGATTTGTGAATCTTCATGAGGATCCATGCGTGTACACCAAGACCTTTGGGTCAAAGTACGTCATCTTAATATTATATGTAGATGACATACTAATTGCCACGATCGATGTGAGTTACATGAATGAATTAAAGTCCTGGTTGGCATCTATATTCGAGATGAAGGACATGAGAGAAGCAACGTACATCCTAAGCATTAAGATTTCTAGGGATCAGATTACAAGATGCAAAACCCGTGGATACGCTGGTTGTGTTTAGGTGCGCGTTGTCGAAACGTGACGACCCAAAAGACCAGGCCGAGCGTGAACAGATGAAAAGTGCTGAATACCTTAGTATGGTTGGTAGCTTAATTTATGCCATTAAATGCACTCGTCCAGACATCTATTAAGCCGTGGGCCTAGTAGCACGATTCCAATTAGACCCTGGCTATCAACATTTAAAGGCCGTAAAATGAATTATTCGTTGCCTGAAAGGTAGTGCCGACTATGTACTATGCTATAAGGGAGGAAAACTAGAATCTGGGTTCAGTGACGCGGAACACGGTGGCGATCAAGATGATCGTAAGTCCACCTCTAGAGGGGTATTCCTCCTTGCAATAAGTAAACATGTGTCGCGCTGTCAATGATGGAATTAGAATTTGTAGCCCTCTCTAAAAATGCACAGGAAGTTGTCTGGTTTAATAGACTCTTAATTGTATTGCTTGGCGTCCAGGACGGGACTAAGCCTATCAAGATATACTCTGACAGTATAGGAGTATACTTACTCACTAACATATGTACACACTAAGTTAGTTAGTTGATTAGTGTTAGTTAGTGATAGTTAGTGTTATCTGCTCCTAGTATAAATACCATCTCATATGTACATTGTAAACTGATTTGGTCTAATAAGAATACATTGCATATTCCAAATCCTCTCCACTGAATATGGTATCAGAGCACGGCGATTTCTTGGAGCCCAAACAACATTCATCTTTTCGATTTCTTGGAGATCAAGCAAGCCTCTAGATTACTGATTTCTTCTGGATTCTTTGCTTCGATTCTTCAATTGAGGATTGCATTCTGCTCCAATCTTGATTCCGACTCTTTCTATGGCAGAGAATTTGATTGATGATCCTCTTTATCTCCACCCTTCGGACACAACTGGTCTCCTCTTGATTCCATTTCAACTCCAAGGTTCTACTAACTATCATACCTGGAGCACTGCCATGAGGGAAGCTCTTTTAGTGAAGAACAAGCTTGGATTTATTGATGGCAACTTCACACGTTCAAGAATTCCTGTGGCACAATGTTTGAAATGGGATAGAGCTAATGCTATTGTTAAGGCTTGGCTCAGAAACACAGTTGCTAAGGAGCTGGTTAATGGATTGGTTTACAACTCCACAGCATTATTCATATGGAATGATCTCAAAGAGATGTTTGATAAAGTGGATGGCACGCAGGTTTTTCAGCTCACAAGAGAGATTTACCAGACTTCCCAGGGTGCTCTCTCTATCACTGAGTATTTTGCAAAGATGAAACAACTCTAGGATGCTTTGAGCTCAATTGATGACTTGATGCTTGAATGTCAGGCTGATCTCAAACTTGTCAATGATCACAAAGAGAAGCAGAAACTTATTGCTTTTCTTTTGGGATTGAATGAATCTTATGCTCATGTAAGGAGCAGCTTGTTGATGAGGCAGCCCTTTCCTTCTCTTAGTGTTGCTTTTTCTGTGTTGGTGCAAGAGGAGAGTCAGCGTGCCATTTCAGGTTCAATTGGTGATGTTGGTGAATCAACTGCCTTGTATTCAATGAGGAATTCTTCTGGTTATCCTAAGAATTCCAATGGTGGTTCAAGGAATGGCTCAGGTAATGAAGGTCCATATAGGCCCTATAATAACTCTGGTGGCTCAGGTAATGGTGGTAGACCTGGCAAGATAGATAAGTCCAATTGGCATTGTACCTATTGTGGTAAGTATGGTCATAGAGAGGATACTTGTTGGAAGAAATTTGGTGGTCCTTCAGGAGCTTTGAAACGCCAATGGAACTCAGCTAATGCAAGTGTTGATGATCTCAATTTGGTTGAGCACGTTGCAGCTGGGGATAAAAGGATCTTCCATGGTACCTGTGAGAAGAGGATTGTTCACTCAGCTATGGATAAGAGGATGCAACATGTTGCAGCCCAAGATGATTTTGAGCCTCTAGGCTATGAGAGTGGTGATCAGGTTCAAGCTCATATGGCAGGTATGATATCATCTTCTACTATGACTTGGATCATTGATTCAGGGGCTACCAATCATATAACTCATGAGGTAAGTTGGTTGCATAATCTAAGGGCAACTGATTCCAACATTCAGTTTGTCCACTTGCCTAATGGTCACAAGTGTAAGGTGACACATATTGGTAGCTGCTCCTTCTCAAATGGTATCACCTTGGATGGTATCCTTTTGGTACCTGATTTCAAGTTCAACTTGATTTCAGTGTCTAGACTTCCTCACCAATTGAATTGCAAAGTAGTATTCACCATTAATCATGTGTTGCTTCAGGGCCAATTTGGGAAGCAAATGGAGATTGGTGAAAGGTCAAAGGGGCTCTACATACTCAAGGATCAGGTGCCTTCTTATGCAAGGATGGTGGTGGCAGCTTCTTCTATTGAAACTAATAAAGTGGATGCATGGACTTGGCACAAGCGTTTGGGTCATGTTTCAGCCATTCACATGGGACATTTGAATGATGTATTGTGTTTGAATAAGTCCACTGATTGTATTAAACAGTGTAGAATTTGCCCTTTGGCCAAGCAAACAAGACTTTCATTTCCTCTTAGTGATTCTCATGCTTCTAAACCCTTTGAATTGGTTCATATGGATCTTTGGGGTCCTTACAAGGTGTCTACAATCAAGAATTATCAATATTTCCTCACCATTGTTGATGACTTCTCAAGGGCAACCTGGGTGTTTCTAATGAGGAATAAGAGTGATACATTCATTCATATCAAAGGGTTTTTATCAATGGTTCAGAATCAGTTTGGAGTAGTTGTCAAAACCTTAAGGAGTGATAATGGCACAGAATTTGTCAATTCAATTTGCAAGGAGTATTTTCTTCAGTTGGGGATCCAGCATCAAACTAGTTGTGTTCACACTCCTCAGCAAAATGGTAGAGTAGAGCGCAAGCATAGACACATATTGAATGTGGCTAGAGCAATCAGATTTCAAGCTTCCATGCCTATTAAGTATTGGGGCTATTGTGTTCTCACGGCTTGCTACCTAATCAATCGGTTGCCATCTTCTATACTGAACTACAAATCCCCTATGGAGGTGTTATATGGAAGGAAGCCTTCTATTGCACATTTGAGGATCATAGGTTGTTTATGCTTTGCCACCAAGCTAAACAATTCAGATAAGTTCAGTCCTCGAGCTGAACCTTGCATTCTCATGGGGTATTCCACTTCTCAAAAGGGTTACATTGTGATGAGTGTTCACACATCTTCCTTTCAGGTATCAAGAGATGTGGTTTTCATGAACACATATTTCCTTTTGGAATGTCCAAGTCAGCTTTGGGTTCTCTATTGCCTTCTTGCTTGTGTCCAAAGGCATTGGATGATGTTTCCATTATAGAGGATCCTTCTTCTCTAGCTGATCCTCCTATTGATGTTCCTTCACCTCCTCCTATGGTTGTGGATGATCCACAACCCACTGCATCACATCCATCTCCAATTGTCACTCCCCCGATGCCTATTCTTAGAAGGAGTGCTAGGATTGCACAAAGGAATCAAGGGACTTCTTCTAATGCTGCTTTTGGTATTGAAAGGTTTGTTTCATATGATAGTTTGAGCTCTGATTTCAGCTGCTTCCTAGCTTCTATTGACAAGATCAAAGAGCCGTCAACCTATAAGCAGGCCATCAAGGATTCAAATTGGGTGGTGGCCATGAAGGATGAAATAAAGGCTCTTCAAGACAACAAGACTTGGGAGGTGGTGGATCTGCCTTTTGATAAGAGCACCATTGGTTGTAAATGGGTGTTTAGAGTGAAATACAATTCTGATGGATCTATAGAGAGATACAAGGCTAGATTGGTTGCAAGGGGTTCACTCAAGTAGAGGGGACTGATTTTAATGAGACCTTCTCTCCAGTTGTCAAAATGACTACAGTAAGGATTGTGTTGGCTATGGAAGCTTCTTATTCTTGGGGATTATTTCACATGGATGTGAATAATGCTTTTCTTCAAGGAGATTTACATGAGGAGGTCTACATGGATATTCCTCAGGGTTTTGAATCATCTAAGCATGTGCTTGGAGCTCCTCGAAGGGTATGCAATTAAGCAAGCTTCAAGGCAGTGGAATATCAAGCTCACTCATACTTTGATTCAGCATGGATACATCCAAAGTTCCTCTGATCACTCTCTTTTCACTAAGTTTGAGGGTAAAGATAGAGTATTCTTACTCATATATGTGGATGATTTGCTAATCACTGGCTCCAATGCTAGGATGATCAATCAGTTGAAAACTGTTCTACAGTCTCATTTCAAGCTCAAGGATTTGGGCAACTTGAGATATTTTTTGGGGTTGGAGATAGCAAGGTCTAAGGAGGGTTTGGTCATCAATCAGAGGAAGTATGCCTTAGAATTGATTGAAGAGGCTGGATTGAGAGCAGCTAAGCCTACTGAGACTCCTATGGAGTTCAATCTCAAACTCACTTCACATGGTTATGATGAAGCAATCAACACCAATTCTGATGACATTACTTTAGAGGATGCAACTTCTTATAGAAGGATGATTGGTAGGCTTCTCTATTTGACTATGAGACGCCCTGACATTAGCTTCTCTGTCCAGATACTTAGTCAGTTTGTTGACAAGCCAAAGAAGTCTCATCTAGATGTTGCCTTGAGGGTGATCCGATATATCAAAGGTAGCCCTGGCCAAGGTTTGATCTACCCATCCCAGAATCCTCTCAACTTGAGCATGTTTTGTGACTCGGATTGGGCAGCATGTCCTTTTAGTAGGAGATCTGTGAGCTCTTGTTGTGTGAGACTTGGCAATGCAATGGTGGGATGGAAGGTGAAGAAACAAGATACAGTCTCTCTTTCGAGTGCCGAGGCAGAGTATAGGTGCTTAAGGGTTGCTATTCAGGAAGCTTTGTGGCTCAAAAGCCTTCTAAATGAATTGGGAATTCATATTTCTTCACCTATACCAATCTACACAGATAGTCAGGCAGCAATCAAGATTGCAGAGAACCCCATGTTTCATGAAAGGACCAAGCACATAGAGTTGGACTGTCACTTTACTAGGCAGCATATTGATTCAGGGGTGATTCTTCCTCATTTTGTTGCATCCAAAGACCAGCTGGCTGACTTACTCACCAAGGCTCTTATTAAGAAGCAGCACATTGCCTTACTTAGGCTATATGGAATAAAAGATGTGTTCCATGAAAAGAGAGAAGAAGATGAAGAAGGTGGGGGCATATAGGAGTATACTTACTCACTAACATATGTACACACTAAGTTAGTTAGTTGATTAGTGTTAGTTAGTGATAGTTAGTGTTATCTGCTCCTAGTATAAATACCATCTCATATGTACATTGTAAACTGATTTGGTCTAATAAGAATACATTGCATATTCCAAATCCTCTCCACTGAATAGACAGTAAAGCAGCAATTGCGGTAGTTAAAAATCCTAAGTACCATAGCAGGACGAAACACATTGATGTGAAATATAAGTATGCTAAGAATATGGTTGAGCACAAAATAATCACAGTAAAATACTTAACCACTGAAATTATGATGGCGGATCCATTAACTAAAGCTTTACGCAAGGAAGTTTTCGAAAAGCATGTTAAAATGTTGGAATACGTACAGTCTAAGTGGCTTGTATTTTGACAATTAACATTCCGAGATTTGAAGTAATATTTGATCAAATGAATTGATATTTGGAGTTTATGATTCTTACGACGTCGTAATGTTTGAAATACATCGGATTTTTACGGTCTATAAACTAGTCGTAAGAGGGTCAACCTCCAAAATAAAATAATGTCGAATGTGGGCCAAGCCTCATCACACAGGCTCGGTCGTCTTGACGGAGAGGGCGACCTCTACTATATCAAGACCGGCTAAGAACCACGGTGATAAACCTGGTTAAGCAGAACGATCATTTGGTTTCTAGGTAATACGACGTGGTCTAAGTTCTGCAAATCGCCGTAACAAACTTTTTCCGTTAGAATAACCACATTTTGGGCTAGATGACAAATCTGCGATAGCGTATGACATTCCCACTCCTGTCTAAATTCAGGTTATGCTATCGAAGTTCACTTCATACTGCGCGTGCCATGTTCAACCACGGGGTTAGGCTCGGTTGTGCTAGATAGAATCCATGAGATTCGAACGGGCACAAAATTCTTCACCATGAGCGTGTGAGTAATCCCGGATGCTATAAGAGCATCCAAAGTATCCTCACAGACTCAGAACTTATACCTAAGGTTAGGCTCAATGTCCGCTTCCCTGCGTACGAGCGTAGTGCTGAACAAAAAGGGCAAGTGACCACGTCTTTGGAAACCGGTTGGGTTTGACTAAGGGTATGAATGATGGGGATGGTCAAGTACACCTATAATTCTCCAACTCTTGTATTCACTAAGTGGCCACCAGCCTGATATTAGTTAATGGTTGTGAATACTTGTACGGATGCCCTGAAGGAATGTTCCAATGATGAAACTGGGCAATTGTAGAATGACGGTTGACCTAGGATACAGCGCGGCACTTTATATTTTTCACAGGTCTATTAGACATGGGGAATCAACGTTCCGCGAGCGCTACAACACTCCTAACAGATGAGTAGCACGATGCCCGTAGAGTCCATCGGTCGCACGACAAACCTCGTATGAACTTTTCGGAGCAGGGATTGGATCGAAGAACAAATGCTGATGTGTTGGACGACAACATATTAATAGGCACCCTCCCATTCCGGCGAGTGGGAGCTGTTATCATTTAGACAATGGGCCGCCGTAATTGGGAGCCCATTAATATAAGCTAGTTACCTAAGTAATTAGTTAAAGTCACATTTGGGATTTTGGGCTAGGCCTAAAATCCCAATAGACATGGGAGGCCCAAAATTGGGCGTTCCCTAGGGCTAGGTCGGCCGAACCTAATGAGGGGGCAAAGTGTACTTTTGTTCACTTTGCTCCATTTATAAATAGGGAGGTATTAGGGATTTATTATATGTTATTGCTCTCCTCCTTTGTAGTGAGATTAAAAGAAATCCCTCCTCCCTATATTAGTATAGTTCGGCCGAACCACTTCCTAGACCTAGGAGGTGCCAGATTGTGTCAAGCAATTTACTCCCGAGATCCATCCCGCGAAGAATCGACTGAGGCTTTGCTGTGAGGCATAATCCGCGTAGGGCTTCTCTAACAGTCTACGGGAACCGTCAAGCGGATCGAGAACTCCCCTTTAAGCGATCTAAGGTACAGAGAAGCAAAGTAGGTATGTGCACTATCTTCCGCTGCGTATTAGTTACCTAGCACATAGCTTGTTACAGATTTTTATATGTCTACACCTATAATCCTACATGATCACACATGACGTGTATGCATGAATGTGGAGGATGTAGTCGCATGTGATAATTTACTTGGATTGTAGAATTATATATGCCATCATAAGTTCCTTGAAACATTAAACGCATGACGCGTATGCATGTGATTAGATTGTTTCTTGAATGTCAGAATTCCCCGTTCCGGTGAGAGCGATTAAACCGTTTTTAAAGACTGGTCTATTAGAAAGGAGACGTCAGTAATGTGAAATTTTTCACGACCTCCTTCCATTGGTTTACTGGTGGCCGGGTTGGTTAGATGTCTTATGAATCATTACTTGTCGCCTTCTATCTCATAGATATCCGATGTATGCAATCCGTGTTCCAAAATGTTATTGTCTCCCTGATTGTCGCATAATTATCAATGTTAGTTCCAATGGATGCCATTAGCAATGTGATCACCCAAATGATTAAGGGGATCTGTTTGAATGGTAACAATTATAAGATTTGGAATAAGTGAGCGAAGATGGTGGTTACTGAAATGAAAGGTTTGGATAATTTGACTACTAAGAAAGTTAGGCCTGAGGGTGACCTAACTGATGAGAAAAGGAAATCCCATGATGAGTGGGATGCCAAGGACCTTGAAATCCGTTCCGCCTTGATGACTCTGCCAGAGAATTACATACTCTATGGGTATGGCTATCTTGAGTCTGCTAAATACCTATGGGATGGTCTTAAAGAAAGGCTTGGTGTTTACACCACAGCCTAGAAGCGGCTGTTGATCATCGCTTTAGACTCATATAAGATGAATCCTAAGCATTCGATGAAGGAGCTTATAAGGCATATGTCTAACATGCTTGCTAAACTCAAGGAGGCAGGGGAAACTCTGTATGACGAATAGAAGGTCCAATGCGTCGTTCACTCATTGCCCGACTCTTGGAATAACATGAAAATGCAGCTTACCCATGCCACGCATCTCGATACACTCGAGTCCTTGCGAGTTCATCTCGAGGTTGAAGAGGATCGACTCAGGGTTGAAAAGCCTAGAGCTTAGATGCATATAGCATCATCCTCCCCAACAGAGCAGAAGGGTAAGTGCAAGAGGAATGGAAAAGACCTTCAGAAGAAGGCTAACAAGTCATTTTATCCAAACAATCAAATAAGTTCAAACCAAAGCAAGACTGGGGCAAGAACTGGCAAAGGAAGCGATCACGTAGAGAGGAATCTCGAACGTGCTTCAGGTGTGGTGTAAAAGGCCACCTGGCAGCTTCCTATACCTGTCCTCCTAAGGTACGTTACAAGAAAGAATGACGAGAGTCATATATTCTCTTCAAATTCCTTCTTCCTCGAGAGTAATTCAATCCCACTTGCGAATTACAGAACCGAGAATAGGATGAGCTTAAAGATTAAGGTTATGCCCCCAGTATAAAAGGGATTAGACGATCGACCATCCCTAGCTTGCTTGAACTTTTCTATTTCTATCAGTAATAAGTACTCTTGGGCTGTAAGTTTCCTTGTGAAAATTGGGAACCCTTATTGGCATATTTGAATGCTTGAACTGAGTATCGATTATCTTATTCACCTGGCGCCGCTTAATCTTATGATTACTATTTTATGCACTGCTAATTTTGAGTGCGACCGATATAAATTCCTTATTCCTTAGTAATCCGTTAAAATTAAAATTAATAAATCGTAATGACGAACATATGCAAAACCGATTAAATTAAATTTTTGAAACGAAACAATTTCACCCCAAGTAACAACTGGTGACGCGCGAGTGGCGCGCAACTCCTTCAATACATAGGACACATCATTTCAAAGTACACATTTGATGTAATTAGTTTGATTTAATGCTCGAAATAAATTTTTCATTGCCCAAATACCCATTTAGGGTAAAATACTCATACAACTTCTCATCGAGAATTGCAAATGAGCATAGGGTGAACCTATTGCACGATTTGAGGCGTAAGGAACCTCGAAGTATGAGTATGCAATGAAATTGATTGTCTGTTAAACGACGATCTGGAATACGCTTTTAACGAATCAGATTGGTGAAGCATCATAAATCACACATTATTCAGGACATGGTCAGTATCATGATATCGCAAGCTCAACTTCCGATCTTCTTCTAGGATGATGTGCAGTTGACTGTAAAAGCATGTGGTGAACCTAGTTCGTGTAGAATCAGTGGACACGACACAATATGAGCTATGGACTGGTAAAGAGATGGATCTTACCAGGCTGCGACACGCTTCAGAACGACTGTTGATTCGACAAGTTGGACCTAGAGAATTGAAAAGTATCTTTATAGTGTACTTTGAAAACTCTAAGGTATACGTATTTGTAGCGACTCAGGAGGATGGTGACGTGTTCGAACATGAGACGTTATGTTCCTTAAGGACAAATTTCCAATGCATGGTAACATAAAAACGAATGAAGTCTTAATTGAACTAGAACAAGATGATGATGTTCAGGTCCTACTTACTTCAAGTGGGAGATTTGAGGCGGCAACACCACTAAAAGACATGGTAAATGAGAATGACATTTTCATAATAAATCCAGTGGGAGGTGTCAATCTGACCACGCAGATCATTGTTACTATTGATGCAAATCAAGTAGAACCTGATCGTCTATAATACCTCAACTACCTGTTGGAAACAGTGGGAGTGAGACAACCATCTTGGTTCCGGGTCCTAGTAACCCTATCGGAGGTGGAACCCCCGAGAACAAGAGATCTATATTGAGCAACCAGAGGGTTTTGTTACCTATTGAAACGAACATAAATTTGTAAACTCCAAAGGTCGATATATAGTCTTAAACAATCTTCTCGGCAATGGTACCGCAGGTTCCACGATGAAATCGTTGGCAAAGGATTCGTGAATCTTTACGAGGATTCCTGCGTGTACACGAAGGCCTCTGGGTCTAAGTACGTTATCTTGATGTTACACGTCGATGCCATACTTATTGCTGCGTACGATGTGATTATTTAAGTGAATCAAAGTCTGGCTGACATCTGTTTTTGAGATTAGGGACATGGGAGAAGCCATGTACATCCTAGGCATTAAGATTTCTAGGGATCGGCCTGCTCGGAAATTGTGTCTTTCCCGAGAAGCATATATCAACAAATTATTGAGAAGGTTCAGTCTCCAAGATGCCAAAGTAATGGATACACCGGTCATGTATGGATGTGTGCCGTCGAAACGTGATGGCTCGAAAGACCAGGCGGAGCGTGAACAGATGAAGAGTGCAGAGTGCCTCAGTATGGTTGGTAGTCTGATGTACTCCATGCAATGCACTCGTCCGGATATCTGTTACGTTGTGGGCCTAGTAGCACATTTCCGATCAGACCCTTGATATCAACATTTACGATATGTTTAATGAATTATTCGATACCTAAAATGTACTGCCGACTATGGACTGTGCTATGATGGTAGGAAGCTAGAATTATCAGGGTTCAGTGACGCCAACCATGGTGGCGATCCGGATGATCTAAAGTCCACCTCAGGATGAGTATTTCTCCTTGCTAATGCCGCCATTTCATGGATGAGCAAGAAGCAATCCTGTGTCGCGCTGTCTACGATGGAATCCGAATTCGTGGCACTCTCTAAGAATGCACATGAAGCTATCTGGCTAAAGAGACTCTTGACTTCTCTGCTTGACGTCGAGGACAGGAATGAACCTGTGAGAATTTAATCTGATAGTCAAGCAGCGATTGAAGCAGCCAAGAATCCAGAGTACCATAATTGGACGAAACACATTGATATTAAATACAATTATGCGAAAAGTGTGGCAGAAGACAAATTGATCTTGTTAAAATACTTATCCTCTGGGAATATGGTGCCAGACCTATTAACTAAACCAATACGCAGGGGTGTTTTCGAAAAGCATGTTAAAATGCTTGGACTGCGTAGGGTTTAGGAGGATTGTATTGTGTCATATAAAAATTTGAGTTTAAAAGTAATATTTGTATATAAAGAATTGCAATATTGAATTTATGATCTTACGACGTCATAATGGTTGGATTACATCGGATTTTATGGTCTATAAACTAGTCTTTGGAGTGTAAAACCTCCCATAAAACATGTCGAATGTGGGCCAGCCTCGTTACACGGGCTCGGTCATCTTGAGGGATGAGGAACCTCCACCATGTCAAGACTGGTTAAGAACCAAGGTGCTTTGGAAAAGCCTGGTTAAGTAAAACGATCATTTGGTTTCGGAGTAACACGATATGATATTGTTTTGCGTATCGTTGTGATGAACTCAGTTCGTCGGAAATCACATTCTGGGCCAGATGAGATTCTGCGATAGCGTATGACATTTCCCACTCCTAAAAATATGTAATTTCATGTTATGCTATCGACGCACACTTCATCTACGCGTGCCACGTACGACCACGGGGTCAGGCTCGGTTGTGCTAGGTAGAATCCACGTGATTCAGATGGACGCAAACTTCTTCACCTTGAGCGTTTGACTGATCCCGGGTTCTTTATGAAGGCGCACCCGAAGTATCCTTACGGACTCAGAACTCTTATCTAAGGTTAAACTCAATTGTCGCTTCTAGGCGTACAAACGCAGTGCTGAACAAAAAGGCCTAGTGACCACGTTTTGGAAACCGGTTGGGTTCGACTAAGGGTATGAGCGATGGGGATGGTCAAGTTCACCTATAATTCTCCAACTCTTGTATTCACTAGGTGGCCACCAATCAGATATTAGTTGAAGGTTGTGAATACTTGTGCGGATGCCTTGGAGAAGTGTTCCTATGTGGAAACTAGGCAATCGGAGAATAATAGTTAACCAGGGATACAACGCGGCACACATGTTTGATCACATGTTGGGAATCAATGTTTTACGGATGCTACAACACTCTTAACCGATGAGTAGCACGATGTCCGTTGTGTCTGCCGGTCGCACGACAAACTTCGTATGAACTATTCTGGAGCAGGGCATGGATCAAATAATAAATGTTGATGTGTTGGTCGACAACATATTAACAGGCACCCTCATATTCCGGCAAGTGGGTGTTGTTGGCATTTGGTGAATGGGCCGCCGTAATATGAGCCCTTTAATATAAGCCCAACAGTTAAGGTTATTAGTTAATGTCACATTAATGATTTTGGGTTGGGCCTAAAATCTCAATTGACATGAGAGGCCCAAAATTGGGCCTCCCCTCTCCTATGTTGGCCGGCCGAACCAAGTAATTAACGAGGTGGGTTTTTCCAACCTCCTCCTATGAATAGGGAGTGTCAGGATTTCTCTAAGGTTAATAGTTAATCACTCATTTCTCCTAAGTGTTGATACAAAGAAATGCCTCCTCCCTATTAGTGCTAGTTTCGACTGAAGATTATATCAGAAGGAGGTGCCGAATTGCTTTGAGCAATTACCCCACAGATCCATCTCCGCAAGGAGTCGACAAGAAGCTTTACTGTGGAGACCATTCCTCGTAAGCGATTCCTTAACAATAAACACTACAGCAGCCAGCCGGTGAACTGCGAACTCCCACAAGATCTTGGGACTACGAAAAAGAGAAACTGATATGTGTCCCTATTCCGCTGCGTAATTAGTTACCTGACATATACACGTGTTTCTTGTCTGTAGTAACTGTCCCCATAATATCCTACAAATTATCTGTAGATTAATATCTATTATAATTAATGTTACTTGACTGCTAAGTTAAGTTTTAAGTGGTTTTTCAAAACCTTCTTAGACACCAATTAATATGGTTCGGCCAAACCTTATGGTTTAGGACCGGAACCAAAAGCGCAACCGGTTCAAACGGGTAAGGCCGATCGGCCCGGAATTCTCAATCGGTTCGACACGGATCGGGTCAGGTCAGACCATGTGGGCTAATGGGTCTGGTCAAACCCGACCCGATTCTAGTAAAAACGAACCGAACAAAGCTAATTGAATCGGACCGGTCGAACCAGGTTGACCGGACCGGACTAGTCACACCGGGTTGACTGAACCAGACCGGATTAATCGGACCGGTTCGGGTCGACTGAAATTAGGTCAGGTCAAATTTGAGACCCAATTTTTTTTTAACTTTAAAATTACCTACACAGTGAGAATTGGTTTGATATTTAAATTTTTTAATCAAACCTGAAGCCTAGTTTCAGTTATGAGAATGGATCTAGGAAATGCATGATTTTGGGACTGGATCATTTTGTAGGCTGAATTGCAATTTTTATAAATATTGATATGAATGCATGTTAGGATTTAGTCTTGAATATCTCAAGCTAGCTGGATATTGCATGCCGGGGTGCAGATCCCTGTTGTCAAATAATGAGTTGTGCACTAGGATATACATGTTATGCTGAGTAATCTTGATAGGTTCCATGTCTAGAAGTACGCATGATTTTCAAATCATGAATGGCAAGTTAACCCCAAATATTTTTAAAAGGATATGCAGTCTCCAGATATGCATGTTTGATGTGGACTGACTACGCATGATGTGTGTTGGGCTACGATTATTGAGGATAAGCTAATAGGAAGTCGGGAACGTCTGAGTCGGGACTCCTAAAGATAAGTCGACGACAACTTATATTCAAAATGAGATGACAAAGACAAATGGTCGACATCGATATAAAAGGATGTCGACGACTAAGACTAACGCCTGAAGAATGACGACAAGTCCACTCAAAGACTCTCCCTCTTAGGGTATGAGTCGAGTCGGTAGCCAAATACTATCAAGAAAGCCCTTCCTCTTAAGGAAGGTACAAGTGGTGACCTGCTCTAGCCACCACGAAGAAACCTTCCTCTAAAGGAATGGACAGGTGGAGACCTACTGCTTATGCCGACCCTGTTAACAAACCTTTCCTCCTAAGGAAAGGATAGGTGGCGGCCTACTCCAGCCACCATGAGGAAACCTTCCTCTTAAGGAATGGTGAGGTGGCGACCTGCTTGTCACCTGCTTCAGCCACCATGAGGAAACTTCCTCTTAAGGAATGGTGAGGTGGCGACCTGCTTGTCACCTGCTTCTACCAACTCCAGACAGAAACCCTCCCAAGAGGGTAGGTGCCTTTTAAAGTCGGTACATTCTCCCTATAAATAGGGGAAAACTTTCATTACTTAAATACATTCTATCATATACTTTTTATAGTATTCTCTCATATTTCATTACTGACTTAAGCTTCAGAGTGGAATCAAGGGCAAATCCCCACCCCCTTTTCATTTTAACGCCTACAAAACACTCAAAAGGAATCTAAGTACTTGGTGAGATCGAGGTAAACACCTAAAAGAGTTAACAGAAAGCGAGGCCTCGAAGTCCACTACCAAAAGCTATGAGCCACGTCAACTTGATCCTAACATTTGGCGTCGTCTATGGGAACCTGATCAAAAGGTCATGGCCCGTAGTAAAAACACAAAGAAAGTGACGACTGTGGTATAAGAGATGGCGAAATCTCAAACAGATCCTACAAATTATTTGCAAACAAATAAGGAAGATCCTCTTCTCCAAAGAAATGGTGCTAACGGTGAGGAACACCTCCCTCAGTGTGAGCCACCGCCAAACCAAGAAGGAGTGAGAGAAGTCCCTCCGGCTGTCCCACAAGAAGTGATGGCGGCATTCATAGCCTTATGGAATCAGGCTCAGACGAGAACTGCCCCCAAAAACTTAGGAGTTGGCCCATGTGGTCTCTCAAAAGGAGGATGTATCCTCCAGCGTGAAGACTATTGAAACAAACCTTCCAGGAGTTAGGGATGCTCCAAAGGCCCCCATGGTCGACGCCCCTGCCAAAGAACCTTTCTTATACACCATAGTAGAGGTGGAGGAGCTGTTAGAAAAGAAGAGGAGAGGGGAAAATAACATGCTGATAGTTCGCGACCACACATCTCATCCCTTTTCCAAGAGGCTCCTCGACACTCGATTTCCCCCACAAGTCTTTGAGAGGAATATCGATGACTAAACTGGAGAAGGAGATCCTGTCTGTCATATCAACGCCCATAACTCTTCCCTGTTAGGAAGAGGGGCGACGCCACATCATTACGCAACTCTCTTCCACACTACTCTCAAAGAAGAAACCTCCACCTAGTTCTATGGCCTTCTCAACAACTCGATAGATTCATGGGAAGAGTTGAAGGCCAAGTTCATAGAGGGGCATATAGGCCAAAGACATCGCCTCAAAGTATGGACTTTCTAGATAAAATTGAGCAAGGTGTCGACGATACCTTGGCTACTTATTACGCTAGATACCGCAAAATACTCCAACAGCAGAATGAAGATACCACTGATAGCGAGCTCATAAGGACCTTCTTGAGAGGCTTAAGAACACAAAGCCAAGCTTTGAAGGACAGTATGGTGATGAAGCCAGTGAGAACGATCGACACTCTCGCCGCCAAAGTAAAAAAATATATCGACTTGGAGAAATCGCCAGCAGAACTTAGGAAGCAGGTCGCTCCTGCCAGAGCAGATGAGCCATCTGCCTCTCGACCTCAGAAGAAAGAGGAAAAGTGAGAAGGGAACTTTCGACAAGGTAATCGCCAGGTTCACAAAAGGGATGCTAATCCCTACGTGACAAGATATACTCCGCTCACACATAACATCTCCGTGGTGCTTCAAGAGACGGAGAAACTTAGACTTGACGACCCACCTCCAGTAAGAAAAAGCCCGATGAGGCCCCAAATAAACGACTATTGTCGTTACCACCGTGTTAGGGGACATGACACCAACGAGTGTGTCACCCTGAAACAAGATATTGAAGCTCTCATTCAAAGAGGCAAACTGTTAAAGTTCATCGAAAAACCCTTCAAAGCTCCAAGAAAGCGAAGTGGAAGCCCACGAAGAGGCTCCCGCTCTCCTGCACACAACAATCTCGCTCCTATTCAAAGAAAAACCATTAATGTTATCGCGGGTAGATTCGTGTCTGGCGTCAAGACCAGTTCGGCTCATGTGGTGTACGCAACCCAGATCCTGGCAACAAGAATAAGGGAGAAGGGACATCAAAATCCCGACCAAGTTGTCATAAGTCTTACAGCTGATGATCTCACGATGGTGACCCAGCCTCATGACGACGCCCTAGTAATCACTGTCACCATGGCGGAATACGAAGTCAAAAGGTTCCTCATCGACAACGGAAGCTCTACGGATATCCTTTTTTACGAAGCCTTTTTGAATTTGGGATTAGCTAAAAAAGATTTGAAAAAAGTAGAATTTCCATTAATCGGCTTTGCAGGAAAGACTACCTATCCTATAGGCGCCATTAAATTGCCGATAATTTTGGGAAAGGAAAAGAAGACTTTAAAGATCGACCATACTCTTCGTCTTCGTCGACACCGCCTCCGCCTATAACACCATCATCAGAAGGACTACCCTCAATCCTCATCGCATAATCTCGTTGATTGCTCACCAAGTCAAGAAGTTCCCGACGCTGCACGGGATATGAGAGGTTAGAGGGGATCAAATCACGTACCGACGTTGTTATGTTAGCTCGATGCGATGCCGAAAGCAAAGAGAAGTCATATAAACAATTCCTAATTAAATATCGTTATATTTGTTATAAGGCTAATGTTTCAAGCTTTGATTTTGATGTAAAACACAGAACGAGGAATATATATAGGCCACTGTGGCTCTTTTCCATACAAATATCTGAGTCCGCTACTGATGAAAGCGTTGAAGAAACCATTTTCTGAACATATTGTCGACAATTAAATAATACGATATCAACAATATCACTCTGATTAGTCGGCAACTCGAAAGATGTTAGGCATCGAAGATAAATCCATTTCTGAATCGATAGTCGACAATTAAATAATCTGATATCAACAATATCACTCAGATTAGTCGGCAGCTCGAAAGAGGTTAGGCATCGAAGAAACCCTTTTCCGAATCGATTGTTGATAATTAAATAATATGATATCAACAATATCAGCCAGATTAGTTGGCAACTCGAAAGAGCTTAGGCGTCGAAGATAAGTCCTTTTCTAAATCAATTGTCGACAATTAAATAATCTGATATCTACAATATCACTCAGATTAGTCGGAAACTCGAAAGAGCTTAGGCGTCGAATATAAGTAATTTTCTAAATCAATAGTCGACAATTAAATAATCTGATATCAACAATATCACTCAGATTAGTCGGCAACTCGAAAGAGGTTAGGCGTCGAAGAAACCCTTTTCCGAACCGATTTTAGACAATTAAATAATCTGATATCAACAATATCACTCAGATTAGTCATCAACTCGAAAGAGGTTAGGCTTCGAAGATAAGTCCTTTTCCGAATCGATTGTCGACAATTAAATAATCTGATATCAACAATATCACTCAGATTAGTCGGCAACTCGAAAGGGGTTAGGCGTCGAAGAAACCCTTTTCCGAATCGATTTTAGACAATTAAATAATCTGATATCCACTCACTCAGATTATCCGGCAACTAGAAAGAGGTTAGTCGTCGAACATAAGTCATTTTTCGAATCGATTGTCGACAATTAAATAATCTGATATCGACAATATCACTCAGATTAGTCGGCAACTCGAAAGAGGTTGAGCGTCAAAGATAATTCCTTTTCTGAATCGAATGTCGACAATTAAATAATCTGATACAACAATATCACTCGGATTAGTCGGCAACTCGAAAGAGGTTAGGCGTCGAAGATAAGTCTTGTTCCGAATCGATGGTCGACAATTAAATAATCTGATATCAACAATATCACTCGGATTAGTCGGCAACTCGAAAGAGGTTAGGCGTCGAAGATAATTTATTTTCCGAATCGACTATCGACAATTAAATAATATGATTAACAATATCACTCAGATTAGTCAGCAACTCGAAAGAGGTTAGGCGTCAAAGATAAGTCTTTTTCCAAATCGATTATCGACAATTAAATAATCTGATATAAACAATATCACTCAGATTAGTCGGCGATTCGAAAGAAGTTAGGCAACGAAAAAAATATTCCTTTTCTCTTCCATCGTTTAAGTATGAACCTAATATCTACTATATCACTTGAGTTCATTGGCGATTAGAAAAAGAAAAAGGCACTCCCTTTAAGCTCTCGATAAATCGACTATTCTTAAAATAAATTCGATATCAAGACATATAACTTGAATTCAAAGGGAGTTCGATAAAGCTTAATGATAAAAAATAAAGGGCAAATAATAAGTCCCTATGAAATTTCCTTTTCAAAGATAAACACGGTTTATAGGGTTAATAGGTCTTTTGGTCCAACATGTTTGACAACTTTTGGGTTTACGTCATATATCTTTTTTTTTGCCTAGTTTTGGTACCATATGTTTGAAAACTTTTGGTTTTTGGTCAAACCGTTAGTTGACCGTCAGTTTGACCGTTAAATAGTCATGTGACTTGCACATGCCTAGTCCCAAAATTTTATTTTGTTCAGTTTAGTCCGCAAAATTATTGTCCTAACTTTTTATTTTTACAATTTAGCCCCTAAACATTATCAACCGCACCCTAAGAGTAAATTGACCTAGCCATGGTCCGACCCATGGCTAGGTCGGACCATAACTAGGGTCGCCGGACTTCGGTGACCCTAACCATGGTACGACCTAGCCATGGTGGGCCATGGTTAGGTCAATTTAGCATTTGGGTCCAATTGATCAAATTGGACCATTGGGCAAAATTGACCTAGCCATGGTCCGACCCATGCCTACGTCGGACCATGGCTAGGGTCGCCGGACTTGGGCGACCATACCCATGGTCCGACCTAGCCATGGGCCGGACCATGGCTAGGTCAATTTAGTCCTAGGGTGGGGTTAATAATGTTTAGGGGCAAAATTGCAAAAATAAAAAGTTAGGACAATAATTTTGAGGACTAAACTGAATAAAATAAAATTTTGGGACTAGGCATGTGCAAGTCACATGACTATTTAATGGTCAAACTGACGGTCAACTAACGGATTGACCAAAAACCAAAAGTTTTCAAACATATGGTACCAAAACTAGGAAAAAAAGATATATGACCAAAACCCAAAAGTTGTCAAACATGTTGGACCAAAAGACCTATTACCCCAGTTTATATTATGTTAAAGGAAAAAGAGAAGATTAACGATCTAAACATTGTCTATAGATCTATCTTTTGCCTCTTCAACCTTGGCAATGAGAAACTCTTGGAGGACTCCAAACTTCGTAAAATCAAAATCGGGATTGGATGCTCTAATATCGGAAACCACCGAATTAAAGGAAGAAATGAGCATGTCCCCACAAGCAATGGCGACATCATCCTGAAAAGCGGCGTTGGCCTTGTAGAGGGTGACGGCTTGAGGCAAACCTGCCTTACCTTCCTCCACCTTGGCCTTCAAAGCGGCGACCTCTTCTGGGACAAGGCCAGTTTGGTGCGGAGGTTCTCGAGAACAGCAGCCAGCGTCCGGCGAAGGTGGGCAAATTCCACATTAAGAAGGACGGAGGACCTCAATTGCTTCTTGTATTGAGAGAGGTCGTCAGAGGTGGTGGCAAGGACCTCGTTCAAACGGGACATGTCCTCTCTCAATTGAGCAACCTCCTCTTGAAGGAGCTGTGTCTCTCATTTTTCTACCTCGGCTTCAACGACAACAAGCTTTTCTTGGAGGGAGGTCGACTCCTCCAGAAGGTCAGGACTAAGCGGGAAAGCTGAAGGGATTCCCGAGAAGCCTTATAAAACAAAGGCAATCTATTAATGAAAGCATCTACAAGACAGGGTTTAAATGAAATCTCCAAAAAACGGTATCTCTACCTTAGTTTGTCGCTGAAGAAATAGGCGAACAGCCATATCAACTTCTTTGGCGTTGGTCGACAAGCGAGGGTGATCTTGTGATTCCACTGAGGCGTTTAGCAGATGCAGCGCCAAATCACAATAAGCGAGGGAATGACCTTCCTTCAGCTCGTATCCTTTAAAGGAAGCCAATGGATTCCAGTCGACTTCCCCGACCGAATCTTCGGGGGCAAAGTGAAGCATCCTTCGGTTAAAAGGACGACCCTCAAACCTCAGTCCTATTATAGCCTGAGGAGCAAAAGAATCGGCAATACCCTTTCCTTTCAAATCGAAAACCGTAGAGAGAAAATGAGGAATTCAAAAAACTACTCTAGAAAAAGAAGAGTAGAATAAATAAAGAATCCTCATACCTCCGGCATTGGGTGGGGAGCTCAAAGGGGTGTCGGGAGCATTTGAGGTGCCGACCTCATGAAACTCCGTTATAGGAGTGGCAGCAGTCACATTGGCTCTCTTTGAAGCCTCGGCACTATTCTTTTTGGAAGAAGGGTCGCGATTGGCTACCCTTTTGGTCCTCACCTTGGGCGTCTTCTCCAAGGGTGGGACATCCTCAGCAGGAGCCTCCAAATGCGACTTAGGAGCCTCAGTGGCAGCATCGGCATCAGACGCCGGAGAATCATGAGATAGCAGGACTCCTGTTGTCGCCTGATTACGAGCATGTAAAATCTTCTTAAAAATACCTACAGAAAGAAGAAGAAAAGTTCAAAATTCAAGTACGAAGGAGAAAAAATTACCATTTGATAGGAATCTCCTTCAGGCAAGTACTTATGCCAGCTTGGATAAGGGCATTTTCGGTGCTATCATCGACAGAATGCCAGGAGTTGAAACCCCTCCGTGTATCTACGGCGTGAATCATGCCAACAATAGCAAATTCTTCAGGGGTTAAACCTTCCAAGGAGGGTGGATGATCAGTCCTAATGGGAGGAATAAGAGGCGAAGTGACGCCTTCCCGGTAGAAGAAATAGTAATGCTTCCAATTGGTATTAAGGGATTTCAATTCCACCACCATAGATCTGGCCAACTCCCAAAATAAAATGCTCATCCTTTGGGGGCTATCGAGATTTGAAGGCGTAGACCAATTTCTTATTACCCTCCAAACAATAAAAGCATTTGAAAACCTGAATACTGTAATTCCAGTCGTAGACGTCGCACAAATAATGAAAGACCACCCAATAACGGAGGGAGTTTACAGAGAACTGGCATGGATGGATTTCGTAATGCTCGTAGACTTCCGAAAACTCGAGGGAAAATGGGAATCGGAGCCCCGCTTCGATTTGTAAACCGGAAACGACGACCTCTCCCGCCTGAGCGAAATAAGTCTCCTGAGGAGCGCCACCATATCGGCGCCTCTCTTCATCACTAAGATTGGCCAGAGTCACCGCTTCCATTAAAGTGGTGCTAGATAGCTTATTTACTTTAGGTTGATGGAGAGGAGAAGGAAGAAAACCAGAAGACCTACCTATTGGGATTTGGGCTGTCATTGGGGTTCGGGAAAGAGATCGGAGAAAATAGGCTTCCCGACTAGGATCTGAAGGACCAGCGGTGGCAACTCCGACTAAAATTCTCTATTCTGGAGAGCAAGAACACGGCGAGTTTGGATTAATGAAGAAAGCACTATACTGATTTGCCATAGTGAATGATAACGAGAGCAAGAAGTAAAAATCAAAAGTGAACTCTAAGTAGTATTTATAATGGAGATCCACCGCCAAAGATATCTTCTTGAGGAAGCTCCCCCTAGGTCTCTCTCCCTATTAGCGCAATTACTGCCAAAATTACCGTTATAAGGAAGTTACCGTTGTAAACTCACAAGCGACCTTTGAGTTCACTCCGACCTACCAACGGTCAAAAAGTGAAAAGCAGGGATCAACGCCTCAACTAAGAGTCCCAAGTCTCGACTCAACAAGGTCACAGAAGACCCCAGGTTACAACCCGACAAACATATGAATCCAACCAGAGAACCTCAGAAACGATATCTTCTTCATAATGAAGCCAACGACTCAACTCTCAGGGGCAAGTGTTGGGCTACGATTATTAAAGATAAGCTAATAGGAAGTCGGGAAAGTCTGAGTTGGGACTCCTAAAGATAAGTCGATAACTACTTACGTTCAGAATTAGAAGACAAAGAAAAATGGTCAACGCTGATATTAAAGGATGTCGACGACTAAGACAAATGCCTGAAAATGACGACAAGTCCACTCAAAGACTCTCCCTCTTAAGGTATGGGTCGAGTCGGCAACCAAGAACTGTCAAGAAAACCCTTGGACAGGTGGCGACCTGCTCTAGCTGCCACGAATAAACCTTCCTCTAAAGGATTGGACAGGTGGCGACCTACTCGTCACCAACTTTTGTCAACCCTGTGAAGAAACCCTTTTTCCTAAGGAAGAGACAGGTGGCGACCTACTCCAGCCGCCATGAGGAAACCTTCCTCTTAAGGAATGGTGAGGTGGGACCTGCTAGTCACCTGCTTCAGCCGCCATGAGGAAACCTTCCTCTTAAGGAATGCTGAGGTGGCGACCTGCTTGCCACCTGCTTCTCCCTACTCCGGACAGAAAACCTCCCAAGAGCGTAGCCGCCTTTTAAAGTCGATACATTCTCCCTAACACTTTCATTACTTAAATACATTCTATCATAAACTTTTTATAGTATTCTCTCACATTCCATTACTGACTTAAGCTTCAGAGTGGAGTCAGTGGCAAATCCCCACCCTCTTTTCAGGTTATCGCCTACAAAACACTCAAAAGGAAACTAAGTACCCGGTGAGGTCGAGATAGACACCTAAAAGAGTTAACGAAGGCGAGGCCTCGAATTCCACTACTAGAAGCTACGGGCCACGTCAACTTGATTCCAACAATGTGTATGCATGATAGTTTCAAGATATGGCCGCATGCGATAAATTGCTAGTGTAGTAGAATATGTATGCATGCATGAGAAATCCTCGAAATATTTTAAAAGGGTCTAGGTAAATCCAAGTTCGGGCGTATGTAAAAACTCCGCATTTCGGTTAAAGCGATTAAACCGTTTTCAAATAGACTGGTCTATTAGAAAGGAGACGTCGACAGTGTGATCTCTTTACACGACCCCCTTTCATTGGTTTATTGGTGGTCAGTTAGGCTAGATGACCGAGGAATCATTGTTTGTAGCTTCCAATCTCATAGATAACCGACGTAAGCAATTCTTTTAAAAATGTTTTAAATTGTCACCCTGATTATCGCAATTGTTTGTAAATGTGTTAGTTTCAATTGGAGAAGAAACTTCGAGGTTCGAAAATGGCAGAACTTCCAGAAATTGAAACGGTGAAGAAGAAGTGAATAGTGCCAGGGTTTTAGCTTTTATAAGCAAAAGGACAACTGGACGGATTCAATCTGGACCGTTGAAGACGAAACGATTCAATCTTGATCATCGAGATTATGGGGACGTTGGTGACGTAATGAGTGCTTTTTCAGAAAGCAGCAGTCACGCCGGTTTGGGCGTCGTTTCATAATCCCCAACATTTAATGCTGCAGTAACCGAGGAGTCTCCTCGGATTTGACAACTGCCCTTAGAGTCCAGTAGGCCCGAGGCAGCCAGGAGTGGGAAGCTCTTTTATTCAAGAATTGTGCTCAAGGCAAGAGCCTCCGATTGAGATATCAGGAGGCCTGAAGACAAAAGCCTCCGATGGCAATATCGGGAGGTATGGGGATAAATGCCTTCGATGATAAGATCGGGAAGTTTGGAATTGGAAGACACGACGGACTGAAAGTCCCCCATGTCTTGGGGGCAAATTATGGGTTCCGATGTAATCGTTAGCCCCGTTAACAGTCAATGGACGGCGAGTAAGTCCAGTGGGCCTCGTGAAAGGCCTGGAAGGCCCAGAAATCCAGTATGACGGGTCCCGACCCTAGCGGTCCCGATACATGAGCTGAATGCTCCCGACAAGAAGCCTCTGAGTAGGCCCCGATATGCCTTTGTAAAGGCCCCGATAATAAAGACCCGAGGAGGCTGGACCTGTCTCGTGAGACAAAGGGTCCTGGGTGGTGATCTAGAATGAGATAACTTTGGAGTCCCCGATAGGAGTCGGGACTTGTGATCAGAGGATAAGACCGAGAAACCCGCCTACTAGATAGAGTAGTGGGAAGACGGCTAAGATACAGATAACCTCCCCCGAGATACGCAGGGCGTGCCCGAGATACTCGGAGAGTGGGCGAGATACGCGGAGCGTGGGGCGAGATATATGGAATCCCGAACGAGATATGCGGAATCAGGGGTAAAACGGCCAGGCACGGTCACAGGTAACTGAGTAACTTCCCCTCCTATATAAAGGAGGAAGTTACCTCAGAAGACACATTCAAAAATACGAACTTAGATTACTGCTTACCACCCCATTGATCATATACTCATTTAGGCATCGGAGAGGGATTCTGGGTCACCACCCAGGTCATCCCCTTTTGCAGGATTGCGCGGAGCCCAAGAGTTCAAGCTTTTCGTCAAGAACGTAACGGAGCTTCGACCGTGATCCAACAATTTGGAACAAGGAGGTCGGACTCCCGTGGGGTTAGGTGGAGCGCGTCTCCAGTGATAACGGCAGCGACGCAGCCTGGCGTTCGAAGCTCGGAGCTGGGAGTCGGTCCTCGAGGGAAGTAACACGGTGGCTGTGGGCAGCCTGAAATCGGGACCAGGGTCGGCGTGAGACTGGTGGTCGGGAGGATCGGGCTCAAAAAAATAAATTGCAGAAGAAAAACGGAAAAGAGAGAGTGAGGGCAGATAAAGTATTTTGCACGAATTTCAAAAAAAAAATACTCTTTATTCTGGTCTTAATTTTCTGTCTGTTTACATTGATATTAGGTACCCTTTTATAGCTGAACTAGACCCAAAAATTAGGAAAAAAATATATTTGCTCTAATATACTCTATAAATTTCGAAAATTATACAATATATATTTATGAACATTGCCATAAATATTTATTATAAATTTTCTGAATTTTACATAATATTTATTGCATATATATTGTCCTAATTTGAGCCAAACCCATTTTTAGCAAGCCCGTGACCTTCTATATTCAGATACTTCTTTTTTTAAACGCGTTACACATAACATTTTTAACGTGATATATATGTGTCGCGCGTACCAAAATTAGGTGTTTACAGCTTGCCCCTCTTTGGACGGACTCCCGTAGAATGCGTTCGAGGGGGTTTGTCCAAAGACGAGTAAACACTAATTTTGGCTAGGAAGTATGTCGTCTTCCGGGTCTTCAAGTCTCCAAAGTGTATTTTGGCTTTATTGACGGACAACGCCAAAGAAAGTCCTCAAATGGTAGTGCGAAACGTAGAACCTCCAGCGGCGGTGCGATAAAGAAGAGCCTCCAGTGGCGGTGCAGTAAAGAAAAGCCTCCAGTGGCGTGCAGTAAATTAAAATCTTGATCGATAATGCCTCCAGTGGCGGCTGACAAGAAAAAGCCTCAAGTGGCGTGCAATAAAGTAAAACCTTAATCAATGATGCCTCCAGTGGCGTGCGATAAGGAAAAGCCTCTAGTGGCGTGTATCAGAGAAGAGCCTCTAGTGGCGTCCGTTGGAAAAGTGCCTCTGCGTGACTTGCGAAGGCTGAATACTAAGGCTTCGTTCGTCGGGGGTGACTCTCAGAAAGCTGGAAAACTTCAGATCCTGATTGTCGGTTGTGACTTGTAGGAACAGACTGTAACAGTCCTACTCATCCTTTGAGTGATGACTTACGAGAGCAGACTGTAACTGTCCCGCTTGCCGTGAAGTTGACTCGTAGGAACAGACTGTAACAGTCCTACTCGTCCTTGAATGGTGACTCGCGAGAGCAGACTGTAACCGTCCCGCTTGCCCTGAAGTTGACTCGTAGGAACAGACTGTAACAGTCCTACTCATTGTTGGAATGCGACCTGCGAGAACAGACTGTAACCGTCTCGCTTGCCGTGAAGTTGACTCGTAGGCAAAGACTGTAACAGTCCTACTCGTCCTTGAATGGTGACTTGCGAGACCAGACTGTAACCGTCCCGCTTGCCGTGAAGTTGACTTTGGAAGACGCTGTGTCGTAGAAAATACGCTTGCGCATGAGTGTCCCTAATTTTTGCCTAAATTGTGCATGGTGCGACAACCTAGCGGGATCTTTTTTCTCTCTCTCTCTCTCTCTCTCTCTCTCTCTCTCTCTCTCTCTCTCTCTCTCTCTCTCTCTCTCTCTCTCTCTCTCTCTCTCTCTCTCTCTTTTTTTAGAGAATTTCTCTCTTATTCTCTCATTTTTCCACGGTCGATTGAGAGATTCCCGACCGTGCCCCTCGGTTTTTCTCTCCTTTTGCCATGACTGCAATTTCTGAATTTGCAGCCATGCCCCTCATTTCCTGATTTTGCCTAGGCTGCCCTTTCGGGTTTTCAACCTAGCAGAAGCACTCTCTTTTGTGGTAGCCACTTGCTGGGTGGATGTGACCCGTTCAATTGTTTTCCACTTTTTCATCGCGGATGCTCTTCTTTTCAATAGTCAATTTAGGGTTGACTGCGGTTCGCTCTTTATTTCCTATCTCGATGCAGGGGTACTCTAATTTATAGCCGTTTGGAGGGTGGATGAGACCCTTTCCCCGCTTCTTTGATGATGTGCTAGCCCTTTATGATTTGTAGCCATTTGGAGGGTGGCTGTGGCCCTTCGAAAAATTCTCCCGCCCTCAGAGGGTTCGCGGGAGTCACTCTTTACATGTAGCCATTTGAAGGGTGGTTGTGGCCCTTTCAAGAATGCAGTTTGAAAATCCCAGGTAAGTAGCTCAGGATGTGCTATAAAGCTTGTCGTAATCTCTACTTAAGGCCCTGGTTTTTTTTTTCAACTCTCCTTTTACCATGATTGTCCTTTCAGATTTTCAATCATGCCTCTCATCCCTAACTTTTGCCTAAGTCGCCTTTACAGGTTTTCGACCTAGCGGGAATTTTTTGTTTTTTGTTTTTTCTCCTTTTTTTTATTACACGGAGAAACTGCTCTTTTCAGGCATAGTACCTTTTTTAAGTGCATCCGCGTTGATTGGACTAGGAAGGTCTTGATCGTCCATATCCGTGATGATCAGCGCACCTCCCTTGAACACCTCTTTGACCACATAGGGTCCTTCATACTTTGGCGCGAACTTCCCTCGTGAATCAGGATTGATACGCAGTACTTTACGCAACACCAGGTCCCCCGGTTGGAAATTACGTGGTCGCACCTTCTTGTCAAAGGCCCTAGCCATCCGTTGTTGGTAACATTGCCCATGACATAGTGCCGTGAGCCTCTTTTCGTCGATGAGGTTCAACTGTTCATACCTTTGTCTAGCCCATTCTGCCTCGTCGAGCCCTGATTCTGCCAGGATCCTTGCAGAGGGGATCTCCACTTCCACGGGTAGAACAGCTTCAGTTCCGTATACGAGAGAAAACGGAGTTGCCCCGGTTGAAGTACGGATTGAAGTTCTGTATGCCAAGAGTGCCCAAGGTAGCATATTATGTCAATCTTTGTATGTGACTGTCATCTTCTCAATGATCTTCTTTATGTTTTTATTTGCTGCTTCCACCGCGCCGTTCATCTGAGGGCGGTATGGGGACGAACTCCTGTGCTTGATCTTGAGTTGAACACATAAATCGTTTATCAACTTGTTGTTGAGGTTCTTGGCATTGTCTGTGATTATCGTCTCGGGCACCCTGTAACGGGCAACAATGTCTCTTCGTAAGAAACGCTCAAACGCTTTTCCAGTAACTGACGCAAGTGTGACAGCCTCTATCCACTTGGTGAAATAATCAATTGCCACTAAAATGAACCTGTGGCAGTTAGATGCATTTGGTGAAATGGGATCAATCACGTCAATTCCCCACATTGAAAAAGGCCACGGAGAAGACATTGGATGCAACTTATTTGGTGGCGCATGAATCTGACTAGAGTACACCTGGCATAAGTGGCATCGCCGGACGTGCTCCACGCAGTCTGACATCAGGGTAGTCCAAAAATAGCCCATCCTCATGATTTTTCTCGCGAGCATGTGACCGCTCATGTGCGGTCCACAGCTTCCTTCGTGGACTTCCTCCATCATTCGCTTTGCCTCTTCCGAACCTACACATCTCAAAAGGGTAGCATCAAAAGATTTTCTATAAAGAACCTCACCACTAATAAAGTAATTGCATGCCATCCTGCGGATGGTTATCCGATCCTTGCTACTTGCACCCTCGGGAAACTCGCCTGACTGCAAGTATTTCTTTACATCAATGAACCAGGGTTCGCCATCTGATTCTTCAAGTGTGCAACAATATGCAGGACGCTTGTTTACTTCAATCTCGAGAGGCTCTATGGAATTCCCATCTGAGATATTACTCCGAGGAATCTGCGTGAATGTTATTTCCTCAAAATTCTCGCTCAACTCTTCGATGTGCTGATGATATGGTTGCAACTTAGGATCTCTTGTTTTCCATTCTCCCATGGTTTGGAGAATGATCAGCATGGAATCTCCCTAAACCTCCAGTTCATGTATCCTGAAATCAATTGCCGCTCGCAACCCGAGAATGCACACTTCGTATTCCGCCACGTTGTTGGTGCATGGAAAAGTAATCTTTGCTGCTACAGGAAAATGTTGACCTTTTGGGGATACGAGTACTGCCCCTACACCACAGCCGGTGGAGTTAGCAGCTCCATCAAAATACATTCTCCACATGCTTCCATTTTTTGTCTCTTCTTCCATGTGAAGTATGTCGTTATCCGGAAGCTCGTGACTTGCTTGATGATCGTCATCAATGGGAAACTCGGCTAGATGATCTGCAATAGCCTGCCCTTTTATAGAAGTACGAGGAATGAACTGTATGTCGTACTCAGCAAGCTGGACCTGCCATTTGGCGACATTCTTCATTAATGTCGGCTTCTCTAGTATGTATTTCAAGGGATTCAGCTTAGAAATGAGATGTATGGTGTAATACAACGTATACTGTCAGAGTTGCTGCATCACCCATACTAACGCACAACTTGTCCTTTCAACCTCCGTGTACTTGGCCTCTCCTTCAGTGAACTTCTTGCTGAGGTAATAAATGGCGTGCTCTGTCTGGCCATCTTCATCTAGTTGCCCCAACATGCATCCCAATGAGCCTTTTCGAACCGCCAGATACAAAATAAGCGGCCTACCCGGAGTGGGTGGGACCAGGACTGGTGAATTGACGAGATATTCTTTGATTGAATCGAAGGCATGCTGACACTCTTCATCCCATTCAATCAATGCATTTTTCCGTAGGAGGCGGAACAAAGGTTGACACTTGTTCGTCATATTGGCGATGAACATCGCGATGTAATTCAAACGTCCGAGCAAGCTTCTGACCTCCTTGACGGTAGACGGTGCTGGAAGGTCTAGTATCGATCCACTTCTATACCCTTCTTGCTGACTATAAAGCCCAGCAACTTACCGGATGTTACTCCGAATGTGCATTTTTCTGGATTTAGCTTGAGTTTAAACTTCTTGAGTCGTTCAAAGAGCATCCGCAAGTTGACAAGGTGGTCTTTATCTTTGCGGGATTTTGCGATCATATCATCGATGGCACTTCTATCTGCTTATGCATCATGTCATGGAACAATGTCACCATTTCTCTCTGGTAAGTTGCCCCCGCATTCTTGAGTTCGAAAGGCATGACCTTGTAGCAAAACGTGCCCCGCACTGTGATGAAAGCGGTTTTTGACTTGTCCTCTTCTGCCATCTTGATTTAATTGTATCCAGAGAACTCATCCATGAATGAGAACATGTTGTGCCGTGCCGTGTTATCGACTAACATGTCAATATGAGGGAGTGGAAAGTTGTCCTTCGGACTAGCCTTGTTGAGATCTCGATAATCAACACAGACTCGAACAAGACCATCCTTCTTCAGTACAGGGACAATATTGGCGACCCACTCGGAGTAGTTGCACACCTCAAGGAACCCCGCGTTAATTTGCTTGATGATCTCTTCCTTGATCTTGAGGAGTAACTCCGGACTCTGCCGCCTTAAATGTTGTCTTTTGGGCTTGAACTTCTCAGTATCTATGGGCAGAGTATGTTGCACAATTGCTGTATCTAAACTAGGCATGTCAGAATATGACCAAGCAAAGATCTCCTTGTACTCGTCTAGTAGCTCGATCATCTGGGCTTTCTGAGAAGGATCAAGAGTTGCCCCAATTTTGAGCTCCCGGGGTTCTTCCTTCGTACCGATGTTAACTATTTCGATAGTTTCGGCAGTTGATGGCTTTCTCTCTTCAAATCTCTCGAGGTTCTCTCTTACTTAGATCGGAACATGGTCATCGTTATTTTCCTCTGATGGAATCACATTGTCATGGTTTTTGTGTTTTGTGTTTTCTTGTATTTTTCTCATCGCTAAGTGAAAGAGCATAAACCAGAATCGAAAACCAATTGGTGATTGCTTCTCCTTCAACAAATGGTCGGACATAAACGCCTAGGGGAACTTTTTTTAGGATGGCTCCAACTGTGGTGTCAACGATGAATAGTCCGACCATTGCTTGTAATGCTTCATATTCATCAGTTCGAATGACCTGAGTTGGCCCTGGGAAAGTGACTGACAGTGGCGGAATGTTCATAGGCCTCCACCTTCTAGCGAATCGTCCCCTCTGGAAATCCATCAGTTGTTGCTCTCCATGTGCACTTCGATCATCTTCTTGGAACGGGGAATACCCTAGCCCGTATCTGCATACACTATCCTTCAGCTGGAGTGGACGCGGGATTCCTTGACACCTGATACCAAGGCCTAGACCCGGGACGAAATTATTCTTCAACATGAACCTTCCTACCATGATGTCTGCTTTGCTCAGCGTTGGCTCTCCCCAATCCCTGATAACGGAGATTAGCTCAAAGGAATGGTATGCGGGTGGCTCATCTCCACTGGTGTTGATGACAGGGACCACGGGTGGCTCACCTTCTCCCCTGATTTCCACAAGGCGGTTGTTGATCACGTACTTCAGCTTCTGGTGTAGGGTGGATGGAACTGCCCCAGCCGCGTGGATCCATAATCTTCCCAAGAGAAGACTGAAAACATTCGGGATATCCATGACCCGGAAAGTTACATCAAAAATGTTCGGACCAATCTCCAGCTGTAACTCGATCTCTCCATATACTTCTTTCTTCGTACCATCGAAAGCTTGAACTGCCGACTTGCTCGTACGGATATGGGACAGGTCAATCTTCATTTGCTTGAGCGTGGATAATGGTCAAAGACTGCCGAGCCACCGTCAATCATGACCTTCGAAAGTACAAATCCGTTACACTTGCAGACGATGTGGAGGGCTTTCACATGGTTCTGACCGTCAACTCCTAGATCATCATCCCCGAAGTAGATATGGTTCGAGAATATATAGCCAATAACATTGCCCATCTGTTCAGCATAGGTCTCCTTCGGCCCTACCGCTTCTTTGAACACATTCATGAGAGCTTCACGGTGACTTTCTAAGCTTAGGAGGAGAGCAAGCAAATAAATTTGATCTGGAGTCTTGTGGAGCTGATCAATCACTTTGTCCTCTCCTTCCTTCATGAACTATACAAAGTCCACAATTTCTTCGTCAGTCACCTTCTTCTTCGGTGCTACTTCTACAGCCTTATCTTTAGCAACATCCTCCATGTACGAACGACCCGAACATGTCATGATTATAACATGATCGTCTGGTTTTGCTGCCCCGACTATCTGAGCTTCGTAATTCCAAGGGACCTTCTTGTTGCTTTCATATTGGAAAGGAGTCGGGCCCTGCATCACTAGCGGCAACCTGGCTGACTGTTCAGGCACATAATTAAGTACGAACGGCGTGATTACTGCAATAGTGACATCTTCTGACGACTCCTCTTCGAGACAGATCATGTTGATGGATGATGATGAACCAGCATTGTGTTGCGGCAAAGGGTTTTGTCTTGACATTAGGAGGAGGGATTGAGTTGAGAATAAGGAGCTTATTGTCAATGAGGTCTTGAATCTTGTGCCTCAGACGGGTGCATTTCTCTATCGAGTGTCCAGCTACTCCAATGTGGAACTCGCATCTCGAGTTTGGATCGTCATTGAGTACTTTCGAATCTGGCCTCATGAACTCGGGGCCGATGAGGTTTTGTTCCAACATCTTCTGGTACACCAGCCATTGACACAGGTAAAGGGGTGAAGGCCCTTGTTTCTCTCTGCCTGAAATTAGCTCGATTTGCTTGTCCGCCCGTAAAGGAGGGTTGTGGAGCCGGGGGTACTTGAGTCACTGGCTGAGCCGTGGGGGTTGTCAACTGCATCGGGTAGACTGCGCCTACAGTTGCATCTTTCGGGAGCGGCTTTTTGGCGCCACCCTTTTTTAGACCGTCTCCTTGGTAGCCTTTGAGAGGATCTTCAATATTCCCCATTCGGATTCCTTGCTCAATTATCTCTCCGGATTTCACCAGGTCGGCAAAATTTGCAGAAACATGTCCCAATAAATGGGAGTAGTAAGCTCCCTTTAAAGTTCTGATGAACATAGATACTGCTTCTGTGTCTTCCAGTGGTGGTCGGACTCTGGCGGCCTTCTCTCTCCACGCCTGCATGTAGCTTCTGAAGGATTGTCCGCCAGTCATCTCCATGCCTTGAAGATCCATGCGGGTCGGAGCAGTGTCCAGATTAAACTTGTATTGGCGAACAAAAGCGTTAGCCATTTCCTCCCAGGTTGAGATATCACCGGCCTTCAAGCTGACGAACCAAACCAAAGCTGCTCCTTTCAAGCTCTCCTGGAACGTCTGGATCATGAACTTCTCGTACTGCTGATAAGGGGCCATCTTCGCAAGGTAAATCCTCAGGTGGACGATGGGATTTCCGGTGCCATCATATTTCTCGAAATCAGGCACTTTGAACTTCTCTGGTCTTGACATGTCAGGGAACAAGCATAAGTTGGAGTAACCAATGCCCCCGTACTGCTCAAGTCCGGACAGAGCCTTCATCTTTTCCTCCATTTTCTTCAAGCGGCGATCCAGCTCGGATTCGATGACCGGTGATGATGTGAATGCATTTGTACCGGTAGCATCCCCTTGGTTCATGTGCCCATATATTGTTGTTGGATTCAGAAGGAAATACGGCTTTGGTGCGGATTGGTCCGGTATGACTAAAGCCAGGGGTTGGTCACGAGGAGGTTCTACCGTGACCTCGGGAAGTACGGCGGCAGCTGGCGCTGTCAGTCCGGTGTTCGCTACGGGTGTTTTGGAGGAGGTTGGACTTGTGATTTCTGTCAGCAAAGCTGGGTTTGGGGCGCGGTGAGCTGACTGAGCTTCAAGTAGTGCCATGATGTGTTCCATGCTAGATGACATGTCGGCCATATCCTGATGCATCTTCGCATTGGCTGCCTCGATCTTGGCCATTCGCTTGTCGTGTTGCTCGATCTTCTCAGTGTTTTCCATATTGGTTGTTAATCTCGTGATCGCCAGTATTAGCTAAATTTTCCTGCGTTTGGAAAATCGACGATTCAAAATGTGGACACCGAATACCATGCATGATTGTTTTTTTTTTTAAAAAATGTGCCATTCATTTCAACGTTTTATTCATGAAGGAGATAGTTTTACAAATAATATTTAAACTCTAAAACGCTTTACACGACTGCGCATCTCGCCGAGTGCGTCGAGTGCTTGTTCTTTAGTCCTAACGAATGCAACTGACAAATGTTTTGAAAAAAGTTTCAGTCTTCTTGCTCTTCGTTTGAACTTTTCAAGATCAGCACTTAACCGCGTTTTCTGTCTCTCTTTCACATTAATAACCCATTGCTGGTGCATGACAGTGGCATTTGCTTTGGCTAGGTCTTCCCGTAACTTCATGACCTCCTCTTTGGCTCTTGCACAGTCTTGGACCCATGTTGCGCACTGCATTTCTACCCGAGCCGCCAGTGTATTGTACACATCTTCATTAGAGGGGTTTTGAGCTTGCGGCTTTTGTCCGAGGATCTCTGTAGGGTCAATGAGTGACTCTCTTGGGGTAGTATGAAACCGGTAAATGTATTCTTTGGTGGCGCAATACATCCTCATCTCTTCTCCTAGATCATTTGGCATTTGGACTTTCTCCTCATCTCGATTCTCCCAAATCTTTTGAATCTGCTCGGCACCTTTCTTGAGTGCGGCTTGAGTGATTTTGTTGTCGTGCCAGTTGAAATCCAGAGAAGATCCCTTTGCGCTCGTTGGTATACCTTGGAGGCCCCCAAGTTGTCGTGTGACTCGAGCCAGGTAGGTGACTACTGAGCCTAGGTGACTAATAAGAGGAATACCTTTGAAATCTTTGCATTTTAAAAATACGGGTTTCGGTGAAAACCAACGAGTTACCCACAAAATATCATTAGGTATAAGTTCCGAAAAATGTTTTTTCCACTCAAGGGCACTACATCCTCTATTTACATGGCGAGAATAATCTATCATCTTTGATATAATTTGTTGGTCAATGAGGAAACGAAATTTGGGAAAACCCGCGCCAATCTCAACTAAGTCACTTAAAAACCATATTTGTAGTAAAGCTGGACTTGCCCTAATTACCCCTTTTCATTTAGTGACATTATTGTTTCAACAAGCAACACCACTGTAACCTCTGTCTTCGACCACCTGAAGGACAACGTGTGCCAGGGCCACGTCTATATGGCTTTTGGAGCGGGGGAATAAGACAGTCCCAAAGAATAGTAAGAGATAGGCGTGAGTTGCTCCTCGGATCGTTCGATCATCTTTCGTTCTAAATTCGATCCATTTTATTAAGCGCTCGATAGATATGCCATGCTCTACATTCACCATAAGCTCGTTAGCTACCCTCCATTTTTTAGCTCGTAAAAGGGTGTTGGATCACGGACGAAGCTCCGTTACGTTCTTGACGGAAAGCTTGAACTCCTAGGCTCCGCGCAATCCTGCAAAAGGGGATGACCTGGGTGGTGACCCAGAATCCCTCTCCGATGCTTAAATGAGTGTATGAATGATGGGGTGGTAAGCAGTAATCTAAGTTCGTATTAGAATGTGTGTTTTCTGAGGTAACTTCCTCCTTTATATAGGAGGGGAAGTTACTCAGTTACCTGTAACCGCGCCTGGCAGTTTTACCCACGATTCCGCATATCTCGTTCGGGATTCCATATATCTCGCCCCACGCTCCGCGTATCTCGCCCATACTCCGCGTATCTCGGGGCACGCCCTGCGTATCTTGGGGGAGGTTATCTGTATCTCAACCGTCTCCCACTACTCTATCTAGTAGGCGGGTTTCTCGGCCTTATCCTCTGATCAAATGTCCCAATTCATATCGGGGACTCCAGAGTTATCTCACTCTAGGTCACCACCCAGGACCCCTTGTCTTACGAGACAGGTCCAGCTTCCTCGGGGCTTTATTATCGAGGCCTTCTCAGAGGCTTCTTGTCGGGAGCATTCAGCTCACATATCGGGACCGATCTCGTCGGGACCCTTCGTTCGGGGCTTCTGGACCTTCCGGGTCTTTCACAAGGCCCACCAGGCTTACTCGCCGTCTATTAATTGTTAACGGGGCTAACGATTACATCGGAACCCATCATTTGCCCCCAAGACATGGGGGACTTGCAGTCTGTCGTGTCTTCCAATTCCAGACCTCCCGACCTTATCATCGGAGGCTTTTATCTCCAGGCCTCCCGATATTGCCATCGGAGGCTTTTATCTTCCGACCTCCCGATATCACCATCGGAGGCTTTTGCCTTGGGCACAATTCTTGAATAACAGAGCTTCTCACTCGTAATTCTTCAGTCTTTAAGGACAGTTGCCAAATCCGAGGAGACTCCTCGGTTACTGCAGCATTAAATGCTAGGGATAATGAAACGACGCCCAAACCGACGTGACTGCTACTTTCTGAAAAAGCACTCATTACGTCACTAACGTCTCTTCCGTACCGTCCCTATGATTTCGGCGATCAAGATCGAGTCGTTTCATCTTCAACGGCCCAAATTTGAGGCTGTCCAACTTTCCTTTTGCCTTTAAAAGCCAAAACCCTGGCACTATTCACTTCTTCCCTACCGTTTTGATTTCTGGAAATTCTGCCATTTTCAAACCTCGAAGCTTCTTCTCCAAGTTTTGTCTACTCTTCCAGTGATCCAAGGCTTCCAGCCCTCCAAACCTTTCTTCATCTTTTCCAAGCAACTATCAACAATGTCTGGTAAGGTTTTCCTTCTTTGCTTCTATGGTTTACTGACATTACCTTCTCCTCCTTTCTTAAGTTTTCCTGTTTGTGGCCGTTTTTAGACGAGGCCAGTTCGGGGGAAAGGACCCCTTTTACCTTTGAGCTTACTATTAATGAAATTTCTGAGACCTCGTACGAGGCTGCCCTCCGAGAAGACTGCATCACTTCAGACTGGGAACCCCGCTTCCCCTACGAGTCTCATCCAGCCACCAGGAGAAAGCATATCGTCACGCGTCCTCGGGAAGGAGAGGTGTTCGTCTCCACCGGGCAGATAAACGCTGGGATTCGATTCCCTTTTTGCGGGAATCTGGTGGAGATGTGCACCTTCTACCAGACGCATCCCTGCACCTTCTCTCCACATGCTATCCGCATGTGGAATGCTTTCCAAGTTCTGTGCCTCCGCCAGCAGTGGACGTACAGTTTGCTGCTCTTCCGCACCTTCTACGGGATGAAGTGTAATAAGGCTGGTGTTTGCTCTTTCTCTCCCCGACTCCCCAAGTGGACAAAGGAGCAACTTTCACGTTTCGGCTGGGATAGCGAGACCTGGAAGTTCAATAAGGATCGGATGCTCATTCGTTACTCAGGGTCCGACAATCGCGGATGGAAGAAGTATTACTTCTTCGTCCAGAACAGCTCTATCCCATGGCCCCGATGGGAGGTTGTGGCGGACCCTGCCCCCAAGCTCGAAGTCTACACCGAGGATGACTTCAACACTCTCCAGCTGGTCCAGCTTTACCGTTGGGGGGAATCCTTCGTTCCCCTCGACGCCAACAAGCTCGTGGAGGGGGACTTGATCCAGATCGGAGTCCAGCTCCTCGATTCCGTTTCCAAGAATTTGGTTGTCTGGGTAACACTTCTAACCACTTTGTATTTTCATTTTTGCAGCCAAGAAGGCATCTCTGCTGACCCATCTCGTGTTGAAGCAGGGGGAGACTGATGCCGTCAAGGGTGGCTCCAAGCGGAAGCGGAAATCTTTGAAGAAGGGAGCTTCCTCTTCTGCTGCTCCCCCGACTGAAGAGCAGATCGGGACGGCCAAGCGGGCCAGAAGGGAGGAGATAGACCAAGCCTTCGGTGTTACCACTACTGAGGAAGGTAAGCGCGTTCGCCTCGCTATTAAGAAATATAGGAGGTTGGTTCCCGAGGAGTTTATCCCCGCTGATCGGGAATCGCGGGTCCGAGAAATTAAGTATATACTTCGAGGAGAAACCCCCCGCATCCTTAAGGCGGGATACTACAACTTCTTTGGAAAAGACCAATATCTCGCGCGGCAAATCATCTGGTGCCCCCATAATACTCTGCCTGATTTCATTCGTCCCGCAACCGCAGGTCCATCGGAGGCTCTCACTCCGAGGAAGGCTGCTACTCCAGCAAGGGCCGCGACTCCACAGGAGCCGATGATGGAGGATGCCCCGACGGAAGCTCAGTTCCGTCAGGTGACCAACTTGGAGGCTTCCCCCTCCTCCGAGGAGCCAAATTAAGGCGGCCTGCTTCCCCGCCAAAGGCCAAGTCGAAGCATCTTGAGGCCAACTGTGGAGGATGTGTCCCGGAGTCCTCCTCCGGAGTTCCGCTCTCCGACTCCCGAGCCTCCGACCGAGGTGGCTCCTCAGACTGAGGCTTCCAGGGTCATCCCTCCTCTCCCCGTGGATGAGAATCTTTACAAGGTTTTCACCCTCGACCAGGAGACGGTTCCCTGGAAACCGATCGAGTCTCTCCAGGGGGTCTCACTCCATCGGGGAGACCTTCAGCCTGAATAGGCCCTGCATCTGCTGGCAGGGTCGATTCCACCAGCCTTGAGGCGCCCCCTCTCCTTGGTGCGGGAGGACATCGAGGAAGAGCTCCGCAACATGGCTATCCGTCGGATGGAGGTAAGACTATACTCTCGCTTTTATTCTTCCCTTCATTGTTCTTGCCTTCGATTATCGGATTTTAATCCTTTTTCCCTTTTGTCTTAGGAAACCGCGGACCAGCAGCGCTGCTTTGGCTTCATCCTGGCTCTGAACGGTGCTTTGGAGGAGGCACAAGCCAAGTCGGACCCCGACGCGTTGGCCAAGCTCCAAACGGACCTCGACGAGGCTGTAGCGGCGAGGAACAAGATAGCCAAGGAGCAGGCCCTCCTCGGCGAGAAGGCTCTGGGCCTGCACAAGCAGGTCCAGGATCATGAGGTCGTGCTGCGTCGGGAGCGGAGGATGCTCCAGGAGGAACAGCGGCGGCACGAGGCGGAGAAGAGGCAGCTCGTCCACGAAAAGGACGTTCTCGCGGAAGCTCTCGCGGAAGCCAAGGCGGGACTTGAGGAAGCTAAGGCGAAGCTCGAGGCCGAGAAGACTGAGTTTTTTGCCAAGCTGGCTGAAGCGAAGGCTCAAAGCCGCGAGGAGGGTCGCCAAGAGGGTCGCGAGGAGTATCGGAACTCCGATGATTTCCAGGCGGATGCCGTGGGGTTCTGCAAAACCGAGGTGGAGAACATTCTGTTCAATGCCGTCGAGGAGCTCTACACGGCATACGAGGATTCCATCGACTTCAAGAAGTTCGAGACCCTCGCTCCTATCGCGGAGAAGTACTTCAGCCTCCCCGCGGAGAGTGATGAGGCTGATCCCCCTTCCGGTGCCGCGGACCCGACTCCGTGGACTGCGGAGCCTTCTGCCCAGGCCCCCTCGATTCCTGCTCCCTCCGAAGCTGCTGAGGACCCAACTTTCAACAAGGACCAAGCTTAATGCTCTATTCTTTAAGTCCTTGTAATTTTCCTCCTTGTATCCTCCTTATCTTTTGTATCGGAACCTTTAGGCCTTTGAGCCCTTATAAGAAATTCCTTCCATCTGTTTTGGTCCCGACAATCGTTGCGCTATTTAAAGCGACTTTATACATCCTTCCGATGCTTTACTCGGGATTTCACCACTTAAGGTTTCTCATCCATATCATTTAATGTAATTTCGTATGTCTTTCGCGACATTTTCCCCGGGACTTTACCACTTAAGGTTTCTCATCCATGCCTTTCAGGGCAATTTTGTACATCACTTAAGATGATTTTTCGCACCCATTAAGGCTTTTATCGCGCCATTCTAGACGACTTAATCATACCCTTTAAGGCTTTTATCGCGTCATTTCAGACGACTTAATCATACCCTTTAAGGCTTTTTGGCTGCATCATATAGACGACTTATGCGGACCCGTTAGGGCTTTTTCATACCTAGGCTTTTGGTTGCATCATAAAGACGACTTACTCATACCCCGTAGGGCTTTTGTCCGTACCTCGAAAGGCTTTTTATCGCGCCATAAAGGCGACTTACTCGTACCTCATAAGGCTTTTATCGCATCCTTCAGGACGTCTTACTCGTACCTCGTAAGGCTTTTAATCATACCTCGGAAGGCTTTCATCGCATCCTTCAGGACGTCTTACTAACAGTTAGAATAAATCTAAAAGCATTTGGATCGGAAGCAACTTCTTTTATTCATTAATAACTTAAAGCTTTGCTTACATCGGATCGATAGATAACTTGCGCCATTCGCGGCGACTTAATATCAAACATGATACTTCTTCAAGTGTGCGCCACTGAAGGAATGTTTCAACGTCTTGCCATCAAGGTCTTCTAGCTTGTAGGCATTCGGGGCTGGCATCCCTACAATCTTGTAAGGTCCCTCCCATTTCGGTGATAGCTTGTTGATCCGATCTTGATGAACGAACTCGTTCCTCCGCCAGACAAGTTCTCCAACGAAGAATTGTCGGGACTTGACACGCCGATTATAATACCGGGCTGTTGCCAGACGCATCCGAGCCTGAACTTCATCAGCCTTCCACCTTTTCTCTTCGAGCAAGTCTAAGACCAGACGTCTCATTTCCTCGTTCGTCAGAGGCTCATAATACCTCCTGCGATGGGACGCCACCACTATCTCCACGGGAGCAACTGCCTCCGTGCTATAAACAAGGCCAAACGGAGTCTCCCCTGTCGACTGCTTGGGTGTTGTTCTAACAGCCCACAGCACGTTTTCAAGCTCATCTAGCCAATGACCTTGCAAGGCGTAGACTCTCTTCTTCAAGCCATCCATCACGATCTTGTTGGCTGACTCGACTTCGCCATTAGTCTGAGTATGGTGGACTGAAGATGTCCGATGCTCGATGTTCAATTCCTCCAGGTACTCCTTCAACTGAGCCCCATTGAACGGTGGGCCATTATCGCTGATCAACACTCGAGGAACCCCATACCGGGATACGATCTGAGTTTGAAGGAACTTGAGGATCAGCTGGCCCGTCGTTTTGGCCAACGCCTTAGCCTCTATCCACTTCGAGAAGTAATCAATAGCTACGAGTAAATACTTGCATTGACCTTTCGCTTGTGGAAGAGGTCCCACCAAGTCAATGCCCCACTGCGCGAAGGGCCAAGCACTCCTGATGGACATCAAGTCCGCGGCAGGAGCCACGATATTCAGAGCGTATCTCTGGCATGCATCACAGGATTGAACCATCGCTGTCGCTTCCTTGTTCATCGAAGGCTAATAGTAGCCTAGATTCAACGCCTTCCTCATGATGGATCGGGCCCCTTCATGACAGGCCGCGACTCCCTCGTGCAGCTCTCTCAGGATCCGATTCGTATCAGGCTCCGCCACACATTTTAGAAAAGGCTTGACATGCCCCCTCTTGTATAACTGGTTGTCCACCATCACGTAGTTGCTCACGATTCGACGCAACCTGACAGCTGCCACTTCTTCATCGGGGAGTGCCCCCGTAGTCAGGTATGTGACTATCGGGGTCATCCAGGTGGGTCTCTCTTCTTCCTCCGATCCTGCCTCAATAGCGCAAACCTCCGACGGATCGATGGCTGAGATAATTACTCTAACCAGAATGTGCACCTTCCGATTCTCCTCGAGGGTCACTCCCAGAGCAAACTTGCTTAAGGCGTCTGCCTCCGCATTTTCTTCCCTCGGGATTGCCTCAATGTCGAAGCTTTTGAAGCTTCCCTTCAAAGTCTGTACCTCGTGCAAATACTTCCTCATTGTCGGGCTCTTGGCTTCATAGTTCCCCTGGACTTGATTCACGATCAAGCTGGCATCACACTTCACTTTTAAATGATCGACTCCCGTTCCTTTGGCGATTTTAAGGCCCGTGATGAGAGCCTCATACTCAGCTTCATTGTTGGTGGCCTTAAACGTCAAGGCCAAGGCATATCGTAGGGGCTCGCCTCCACCGGGCGGTATCAATACAAATCCTGCCCCCGATCCTTCTACACTTGATGAACCATCAGTGTACATCTCCCAGGTGTTCTCCTCATTTGGCTGTTCTGGCTGTTCTGCTATCGGGACTTCCATGGTTGCCCCCTCTACAGGACCTGCTTCTTCCAGATCGGGTGCTGTAGACTCTGCTATAAAATTTGCCAATGCCTAGCCCTTAATAGCGGTTCTCGGAGCAAAGTGAATACGCCGTAAGCTCGATGGCCCATTTCACCAATCTCCCCGACGCCTCCGGTCGGTTCAGAAAGTGCTTCAAGGGCTGATTAGTTAACACCGTAATTTCGTGGGCATGGAAGTAAGGCCGTAGCTTTCGAGCAGCAACAATCAACGCAAAGAGATACTTCTCAATAGCGGGATAATTCATTTCTGATTTGGCAAACGCCTTGCTTACATAATAAACAGGAACTTGGTTGCCCTTGACAATCTTTATTAAAACGGAACTAACAGCAACTTCAGAAACAGCCAAATAGAGATAAAGCGGCTCGCCTGGAATCGGTTTCGCCAACGGCGGGGGGTACGGAGGTGCTGCTTGAGTGCTTGGAACGCCTCCTCGCACTTGTCGGACCATTCAAACTTCTTGTGGGCCCTTAGCACATCAAAAAATGGCATGGCTCGGTCGCTCGCCTTAGACAGGAAACGATTCATCGCGGCTAATCGTCCATTCAGCACCTGGACCTCCCGATGAGTTTTCGGAGACTGCATCTCCTCGATTGCTTTCAGCTTCTCAGGATTCACCTCGATTCCTCTCTGGCTCACCATAAATCCCAGGAATTTCCCCGAGTTCACTCTGAAAGCGCACTTGTCTGTGTTCAAACGAACCTGATGAAACTTCATCCGCTCAAACGCCGCCGCCAAGTTTTGGACATGGTCTCCTGCCTGTCGGGACTTTACCAGCATGTCATCCACATAAGCCTCCATGGTATTTCCCAACATGTCCCCGAACAACTTGTTCACCATTCTCTGGTAAGTTGCTCCAGCATTGATCAACCCGAAGAGCATAACGTCGTAGTGATAGACGTCACTATCTGCATAGAAGGCTGTATGGGGGGCATCCTCCTTTGCCATCTTAATCTGGTTGTAACCGGAATAAGCATCCATGAAGCTCAACAGCTCGTGTCCCGATGTTGCATCCACCAACTGGTCAATCCTCGGGAGCGGATAACAATCCTTCGGACATGTTTTGTTCAAGTCGCGGAAATCGACACACATCAGCCACTTCCCATTACTCTTCCTCACCAGGACCGGGTTAGCGACCAAAGTCTGGAATCGGAGCTCCTTGATGAATCCAGCGTCGAGCAACCTGCCCACCTCCTGCTGGATCGCGATCCTCTTATCCGCGCCCATCGGACACCTTTTCTGCGCGATAGGCTTGATCGCGGGGTCAATCTTCAGCTCGTGCACTATCACGTCGGGGCTGATTCCTGGCATATCACTCGGGGACCAGGCAAACAGCTCCTTAAACTCCTTCAGGAGCTCGATCAATTCTCGGGCTCTTTCCTCCGATAAAGCAGACCCGATTTTCACCTACCTTTGAGGTCCGTCAATTTCGACCTCCTTCAGATCCTCCATGGGGGCGGGACGCCCAAACTCTTCTCGAGGATCGGCATCAGTCTGCAGGACAGCCATGGCTTCCCTCCTTCTCCGTCGGGTGGCGTTAACATAACACCTTCTTGACGCCACCTGGTCACCCTTGACCTCTCCGACCCCATTGTCAGTCGGGAACTTCATCTTCTGGTGGACGGTTGAGGCGACTGCCATGAGAGGGTTGATGGTGGTCCTCCCGATGATAGCATTATATGTCCCCGCAGACTCTACCACAACGAAATCCACATTCTGCCTTTCCATCTTCCAGCCACTACCGAACTCCACCGGTAAGGTAATCATCCCCAATGGATAGGAAGTAGAACCAGAGAATCCCACCATCGGGAAGTTCACCTGTGTCAGGTCCTTCTTCGTCTTTCCCATGGCTTCAAGGGCGTCCATAAAAAAAATGTCGGAGGAGCTCCCTCCATCTATCAGGATCCGCTTCATCTCGAATCCATCCACGTCCAAGGTCACGACCAAGGCGTCGTCGTGAGGGCTCTCCACGCCTATCAAATCCTCTGCTGAGAAAGAAATAACCATTTCCTCCATTACAGTCCACGACCGGGACCTCTTCCCTAACACCACAGCAGCAGAGATGCGGGAAGCATAATTCTCCGGAGATGCGGAGGTATCACCTCCCGCCGCCATTCCTCCATGAATGACGTTGATGGTTCCCCGCCTCTCCTTACGGGCACCGGAGCCGGAGGATTCCGGTTCGACCTTCTTTTTATTTGGAGATCGATCGCGGGACTTGGAACGAGACCGTGACCGATTTTTAGAACGAGATCGGCACCTTCCCCTTCCGACGAACTCCTTAAGCTTCCCCTTCTGGATCAGCTTCTCTATCTCCTTCTTCAGCTCCTGACAGTTATCTGTGTCGTGACCATTGGCTCGATGGTACCGACAGTAACGATCAGAGCGTCCTCCAAAGAACTCACCTTCTTTCCTCGAGGGGTATCGGGCGAGACCCTGCCGATCCATCACCGCTAGCACGGAGGTCATCGAACTGTTGAGGGGAACGTTACGACCGTCGCGGTTATCCTTCCTCGGAGGACGCTTGTCCTCCCTTCTCTCGAGGCGACCACGGCTCCTGCTTCCCTCCGATTTATCGCTCCCCTTGCGATCATCCGACAACTTGGACGATGGCTTTCCTCTTCCTGACTTCGGAGGATCAAGCTCCCCGGCAGCAATGTTCGACTCCTGCACGTCGATTTGCTGCTTCACCCTCGCTTGCAAGGCCTCCATACTCCACACAGCCTTCGCGGCTACACTGTACATCAGATCGGAACCATACGGAGCAGTTAGGTTCCGAAGGAAAGTGCGGATAGTCTCTCCCTCCGATATCTCCTCATCGATCTCCGCGGCACTAGCAGTGAACCGTTGGTAATAGTATGCCAACGATTCGTCGGATCTCTGCACCACCTGGGTCAAAGACCTCACACTCTTCAAGAGACGCCTACGACCTTGGTACTGCTTGATGAAGCGGTCGTGCATATCGGCCCAGCAAGTAATGCTTCCCGGCGGTAGGCTGAAAAACCATGTCATGGCCCTTTCTCCCAAGGTGATCGGGAACAACGAACACACGAGGTCATCATTCGAGGTCCTACCCATACAGGCCTGGACATGCCTCTGAACATGGCGGACCGGATCTCCTTCACCGTCATACTCCTTGATGGTCGGGATGCCTAGCCCTGGCGGGGCGACAGTATCTAGCAGCCGTGGAACAAAAGGGTGAGTGGATCGGTCCCTCAGCTCCGATGTCATATGCTTCTGGTCACCCATACATATGTTGACGATTTTCACCACCTGATCTAGGGTGATGGGGCCATTCAGGGGAATGTTCCTGTGTTGCACTGGCCCGGGACCATCAACCACGAACTTCTCCGAGTGCGCGGGTTCCTTACCCTTATTCCTGGGCTGAACCACCTGAACCTCCTGTTCTTCTTGAACCTCCCTCGGAGGTGGTGGAGGCAACTCTTCCCGTGGAGGCAACTCCTCTGCCCTCCTGGCAGCCTCTCTTTTGTCCAGCAAAGCCTCCATGGCCGCCAAGAACAGGCATAGCATCTGCTACTGCCTTAGCCAACTCCGAATTTGAGGAAGCACCTACCTCCCTCCACGGGATTTCCTCTCTGTACACCACCGGATTTGGAGGAGCATCCACCTCCCTTCGCGGGATATCTTGCCTGTTCACCGTCGTGTCTCGGACTAAGACCTCATAATCTTCACCATGCCCCCCTGTCTGAGAAACAGCAGGGTGCTCACCTTGTTCAGCAGCATGTTCCAGCAACGGGGAATTCACAGTTCCAGTAGGGCGAGAACTGCCGGCCTGGACTTGCTTCTTCTTGCCACCACCAGCCATCGATCTAGTAGAAACTATCTTGGCTTTTCGTAAGTTTCCCACAGACGGCGCCAATGTTGGATCACGGACGAAGCTCCGTTACGTTCTTGACGGAAAGCTTGAACTCCTGGGCTCCGCGCAATCCTGCAAAAGGGGATGACCTGGGTGGTGACCCAGAATCCCTCTCCGATGCTTAAATGAGTGTAAGAATGATGGGGTGGTAAGCAGTAATCTAAGCTCGTATTAGAATGTGTGTTTTCTGAGGTAACTTCCTCCTTTATATAGGAGGGGAAGTTACTCAGTTACCTGTAACCGCGCCTGACAGTTTTACCCACGATTCCGCATATCTCGTTCGGGATTCCATATATCTCGCCCCACGCTCCGCGTATCTCGCCCATACTCCGCGTATCTCGGGGCACGCCCTGCGTATCTTGGGGGAGGTTATCTGTATCTCAACCGTCTCCCACTACTCTATCTAGTAGGCGGGTTTCTCGGCCTTATCCTCTGATCACAAGTCCCAATTCATATCGGGGACTCCAGAGTTATCTCATTCTAGGTCACCACCCAGGACCCCTTGTCTTACGAGACAGGTCCAGCTTCCTCGGGGCTTTATTTTCGGGGCCTTCTCAGAGGCTTCTTGTCGGGAGCATTCAGCTCACATATCGGGACCGATCTCGTCGGGACCCTTTGTTCTGGGCTTCTGGACCTTCCAGGTCTATCACAAGGCCCACCAGGCTTACTCGCCGTCTATTAATTGTTAACGGGGCTAACGATTACATCGGAAACCATCAAAGGGCAGACATGATACATCTCTCCGGGGTTCCAAATTGTGGCAGTATAATCTTCCTATTCCACTCGACGCCTTGGACAAGTTGTCCGTATTCCTCCAGCGTGGGGGTTAGCTTTGTGCCATTGATGACGAACACCGCCTTTTTCAGGTCCCAAAAGTTGGTTAAGGCTTCAATCATATGCCACTCTATTTGATAGTCGGGGAGATGTTGAATTCTGCCAATGATCTTGGTGACGTACTCTTGTTCCGTACTTAGCATGGCATTCCAGATGCGATTGATATCTTCCTTGGGGGCCGGCAAAGTCGTGATGTGCGGGCATTTGCGCAGTGCTTTCATCCTTACCAAAAATGAAGTATAAAGCGTTTTAGAGTTTGTGAAACGAATGGCACTTAATTTTTGAAAAATGATGATGCATGCTTTAAAAGTAAAGTTTCCACTAATATCCATGCCACAATTACAATTACAACATTATAAAAGTGAGATTACACATGGACCCATATCCTATACACCATAAAACCTAAAGGGCATATCGGCCGGATTGAAGCTTCGGGTAGTGTGTTTTTTACTTTGCTCTATGGTTGGTTCCACTGACAGGTTCCCGACAAGGTGGTTTCTTCACCCCATCACAGGGATCATAGGACCTTCACAAGCGAGTAGAGTTTTTCCGAGCCGTACCGGCGGCCCAGCCGCTCCGGTCGTACCGTACTAAACCTCCAGGGTTCCTAGTCGCCCTGGGTTTTAAGCGTTTGGTTCTTATTCTAGAGTGGTGTGTGCAGGTTTTAATAAAAAAAATAAACGTTAGTGAAAAAAAAAAAAAAACTTGAACCTTCTACAAAAAAAAAAAAAAACAAAAAATTAGAGTAACATCTATACAAAACAAAAACATGGAAAACATGCAATTTTAACAAGCCCGAACCCTCTAAAAAAAATTTCCCGGTGAAGTCGCCAAACTGTCGGACCTAAAATCTGACCTATGGCGATTACGTTTTGAAAACGTGGATTTTGAAAGAGTCGCCACTAGTTAATTAAAAGGCTAACTAGAATCCTAAATTACCTAAGCGAATAACGACTTAAACACCTAGGTATAAAATCGATCTACGATCAGAAATTCGAGTTCGGGGGTTCTATTACGAATTAAAAAATAATTTTTAACTACGCCATTTCGATACTCAATTAACTTATTTGCCAATTTTATTATTTTATGTTTACATATATAACTTCATATTAATTCAAAAATGATAAAATCAAAATCAAATTACATCTCTACAAAAAAAATTAACAAGCATGAACTATTTCCACGTAAATAATATATTATACATGTCAAAATTAAACAAACTATAATATTTAACATATACGTAATATCTAACCTAGTTTTTTTACTATTAGCTAGTCAATTTTAAAACTTTTTAAATTACCTCAAACACAAGATATATACAAAATTCCAAAACATGTACCACGATTTGCCTTCTGCACCACTACCAAATATATATAATATAAAATTCCTGCACCTAAATGTCTTTTCTTTCTTTTATCTATTAATACAGCTACTCTAATTATAGCTACTGCAAAACTCACATAACTATATCACTTGTATATATTTAATGACACTATATATTGTTGGATCACGGTGGAACTCCGGTACGGATTTTGACGGTAATCCTAACTCCTTTGCTCCACGCAATCCTGCAAGAGGGGATAGACCGGGCGGTGACCCAGAATCCCTCTCCGATGCTTAAATGAGTGCCTAATACGAACTGGCCAGCAATAATCTCAAAGGGTATGTAATTCAACGTAAGTGTTCTGAGGTGACCCCTTGCCCTTTTATAGGCGAAGAGATGCCTCAGGTACCTGGTGAACCGTTGGGGGTGGTTAGCCCGTATCCCTCGTATCTCGGATGTGATCCCGCCTATCTAGGCCATGATCTCGCTTATCTCGGCCACGCCCCGCGTATCTCGGCCACGCTCCGTGTATCTTAACCACGTTCCGCGTATCTCGGCCACGCCCCGCGTATCTTGGCCTTATCCTCTGATAACGAGTCCCGACTCCCGTCGGGGACTACAGAGTTGTCTCGTTATGTCACCGCTCGGGGCCCCTCGTCATCGTGACAGGGCCAATCGTTCTCAGGGATTCGTCATCGGGGCCTACTTAAAGGCTTCTTATCGGGAGCTTCCAGCTCATCTATCGGGACCGACTCTGTTGGGACCTTTCATCATCGGGACTTCCTTCGTCGGGACCCTTCTCCTAGGTCATCTTGACCTTCATTTGGGGCCTGGTGGGCCTGTTTACCGTTTTCTTGCCGTTAAAGGGCCTGACGGCTGTAATCGAACCCATCATTTGCCCCCAAGACATGAGGGACTTTTAGTTCGTCGTGTCTTCCAACTCCCGACCTACCGATATTGGAATCGGGGATCTTTCCCTTGACATGGTCATTCAGTACTAATCTTTTCCTTCACGTTTCCTCAACGTTTTGTGGGTAACTGCCAAATTCCAGGGGTCTCCTCGATTCCCGGTTCATTAAATACAGTAAATAGTGAAGCGACGTTTTCGGCTCTCGTGCCTGATTTTTCGCGCTTGTTCTTTTCTGAAAAGTGCTTTTCAGGCCATTTCATCATTACGTCTGTTGTCCTTCTGCACGTTTCATCTCAACGGTCCAGGTTAAAACTCTTCGACTTCGACGACTCGGATCGAAGTGTCCCTTCAACTGTCCTCTTCGCCTATAAAACCCTAGCCACGGGCACAGTTTAATTTTTACCGTTTCCGAATTCTCAAAAGCTCTCTGCAACTTCTCTGCGAACTCAAGCTCTGTAATTCGGAAGGTCTCAGAGTTTCTCCGGTCATCTTTCCGGCGACGCCCAGTTCATTTCCTCAACTTCCACTTCATCATGTCTGGTAAGGATTTTTCCTTCACTGTCTGTTCGTCTTTTACTTATTCATAGCTTTCCAAGAATCCCACTGTGTTTTTCTTGCCATTGTTGCTTTTCAGACAGCGGGTCCAGCTCTGAGGGGAGAAAACCTTTTAATTTTGATTATGCTCTGAATGAAATTTCCAATACTTCCTACGATGCAGCCCTCCGAGAGGGGTGTATCACTTCTACCTGGGAACCCCGTTTCCCATATCCTTGGCCTCGCCCCTCGGGTAACCCTGAGGTTACTCGTCCCCAAAAAGGGGAGGTATTTGTCTCTACGGGGCAAGTATCAGCGGAGATCAGATTCCCCTTCTGTGGTAATCTGGTCGAGATGTGCCAGCATTACAAAACGCATCCAACTACCTTCTCTCCCCATGCCATCCGTCTATGGAACGCCTTCCAGGTTCTCTGCTTCCGACAGAAGTGGGTCTACAGCCTCCAGCTCTTCAGAACCTTCTATGGGATGAAGTGCAACGAGGCGGGGGTTTGCGCCTTCTATCCTCGGATGCCCAAGTGGAGTAAGCAACAGCTTGCTCGGTGTAACTGGACCAATGACACCTGGAAGGTGGTCAAGGGTCGGGGACTCCTAGTTGACACGGGGTCCGACAACAGTGGTTGGAAGAGGAGCTACTTCTTCATCCGACACTCTTCGATCCCCTGGCCCCGATGGGAGGTGACAGCAGACTCCCCGCCTGCCTTCCACACTTATTCCGATGAAGATTTTGAAACCCTTCAACTCATCCAGCTTTATCGATGGCGGGAGTCCTATACTCCCCTCGATGCCAATTCCCTCGTGGAGCGGGACCTGGGGAACGCCGGGATCCGACTCCTCGATATTATCTCTGGGGGGCAGCTCTTCGACGGCCCTTCTAATATGGTTCCCTGGGTAAACTTCTAACTCTTCTTCGTTTACTGTTTGCAGCCAAGAAGGTATCTGTGCTGACCGATCTGTTCCTTAAGCAGGGGGAGACTGATGCTGTCCGCCCCTCGCGGAAGAGAAAATCCGCAAAGAAGGCCGCTGCTCAGTCGGGGTCTCCTTCCGCGGAGCAACCCAAGCGGAAGCGGGTGGATCTGGACCAGCTCTTCGACGTCCAGAATGCTGAAGAAGGTAAAAAGCTCCGACTTGCTATTAAATCATACAAGAGGATGGTCCCGAAGGATTTGATTTCTTCGACCAAGGAGGCCCGTATCGCTGACGTCAAACGAATCCTTCGAGGCGAAACTCCTCGTGTCTTGAAGGCAGGCTATTACCACTATCGCGGGAAGGATCAATACGTCTCCCGACGTATCATTTGGTGTAAGAATCCTGATGAACTTCCTGACTACATTTCTGAAGCCTCTCATCCTCCAGGTGCAGGTCGCTCGGGAGCTCCATCGGGTGCTGCATCCTCCGCGGATGCACCATCTTCAGCAGGGATGCCTCCCTCAGCTGGGGAGAAGGTTCCGACCGGCGAACAGTTTCGTCGGGTGGAAACCTTGGACTCCTCCGAGGACACCGACGAGGGTGGCTCAGTTCGTCATTGTCGGAGGACGGGGCAATCCCCCCTGAAACCAACCCCTCAGGGGCCGCCTCCTTCATCTTCTCCGCAGCCGCGGCAGCCGTCGCCCATCCATAACTTCACTCCTTCCCCCGTTCGGGCCGAGACGGAGGCATGCCCCTCCACGTATCGTCCTCCTCCTCTTGTTGCTCTCGACAGGAATTTCTATTGGCCCTTCAACCCCTCGCAAGCGAATGCCCCCTGGACTCCCATCCAGACGCTGCAAGGAGTCCCGCTCACACAAGGGGAGCAGCACCAGGACCTGGCCCTGCATCTGCTGGCGGGCTCGATCCTGCCCACCATGCGGTATCCGATTTCCCTCAATCGGACGGCCATGCATCGGGATGTCAGAGAGATGTCCATGCGCCGGATAGAGGTAAGACTTCGCTTCTCTCTTTTCAATGATAAATCGGGTTGTGTTGTTTGTCTATTAACACTTTTTCTTCTTATTGTAGGAGCTCGGGGACTTCAACCGTCTTCTTGGGTACATCATCGCCTATGATGAATCCCGGGAGCGGGATCGAGCAGCCCTCGACCAGCTCAAGGAGGATCTTAAGGCCTCCTAGTCTTCACGGGGAAAGCTTGTCAAGGAGCAGGCTGTCCTTGATCAGAAGGTTCGGGACCTCTAGAAGCAGGTCGGGGACTTCGTGGGGGCTCTTGAGGCAAGAGCGGCAGGCGGCTGTGGACAAACTGGTCCAGGAGAAGAAGGCTGCTGAGGACAAACTGGTCCTCAAGAAGAAGGCTCTGGAGGAGCAAATCGCGGGCTTTCCTGCGCAGCTGGCCGAGGCGGAGGCAAAGGGCCGGGAGGATTATCAGAGGTCTGGGGACTTCCAGGCCGACGCTATGAAGTTCTTCGGCGCGGAGGTGGAGAACACTCTTTTCAACGCGGTTGAGGAGCTTCACCTGGAGTATGGGGACGCCATCAACTTTGACAAGTCTCCTTCCCTCGCTCCCTTTGCGAAGAAGTATTTTGCTCTTTCCGAGGAGAGTGATGGGGGAGTACCCCCGTAATTGTCGAAGACGCCTCTGAGCTTCCAAGTGCAGATGCTCCGATAGTCGATCCTCCCGAGGCCAACCCTGTGGATCCTTCTGCTACCGACTCCGCCGACCCAGCTGCTGCCGATGTTGCCGACAAGGACCAAGCTTAAACGTTTATCTTTAGAGTCCTTGTATCTTCTCCTTTTTTTTTTGTCATTGTCGGGCCTTTGAGCCCTCATCAACTATCGGACTTTCTCAGTTCCGATTTTCTTGATACATCTCTTCAAGTGGCTTTACTACGCTGGCCT